>MU225221.1:654025-665011 GCA_018584345.1 Thuja plicata | reverse complement strand
AGATGAGCAAAGAGTTTGAGATGTCTATGTTTGGAGAGATCAAGTTCTTTCTTGGTCTACAGATCATTCAACAAAGTGAAGGTATTTTCATTACACAGTCCAAATACATCAAAGAGGTCCTAAAAATGTTCAAGATGGAAGATTCCAAACCTATTGGAACACTGATGGCTACTGGATACAAATTAACAAAGGTAGACAAGACAACAGAGGTAAATCAGACTTTGTATAGATCAATGATAGGAAAACTCATGTATGTTGTAGACACTAGACCAGATATTGCACATGCAATAGGAATTGTTGCTAAATTTTTTGCTAACCTTAGGGAATCACATATGACTACTGTGAAAATAATTCTAAGATATCTGAAGAATACTGAGGAATTTGGCTTATGGTATAGAAGAGAAGGCAAATTTGAACTAAAAGTGTTTACTGACGCTAATTGGGCTGGAAATCTTGATGACCAGAAGAGCACAACTGGAGGAGCATTCTTTATGGGTGACAGACTTGTCACATGGATTAGCAAGAAGCAAGGGTGCATCTCATAGTCTACTACAGAAGCATAATATGTTGTTGTTGCTGCAAGCTGCTCAAATATTGCATGGATCAACCAGTTGCTGGAAGGTATGCATATGAAGATCTCAAAACCAGTAATTATCTATTGTGATAACACCAGTGCAATAAACATTTCCAAGAATCTAGTCATGCATTCCAAGACAAAACACATTGCAAACAAGTATCATTATTTAAGAGAACAAGTTTAAGAAAAAGAGGTGATACTTGAGTATGTGCAATCAAAAGAACAATTGGTTGATATCTTCACCAAGCCACTGCCCAAGGATACATTTGAGTACCTGAGAAAGAGACTAGGAGTCAAACCCTTGTCTACCAGTCAGTAAAATACTGAAGGTTGCATCAGTCTATATATTATCATAATATCATTCGTATTGATGCAAGCAAAAAGATGAACTTCAAAGCTACATCTATATACAGAAAGGTATATATCAGAACCGAGCACCATAGCATATTGTTGTATTGTTGATGGATAAGGGAAATTCAAGGAATATATTATAAATAGAAGAAAATAATTTTTTGACATGAATGTTAGATATTTGTAAAATATTTGTTTGGCATTGTTGTCAAAGGGAGAGAATGTATCCATATTATCATAAGAAATTATTCATCATCAGATTAATCCAAACAGGGAGAGATCATATACATATGGAGAGAGTTTGTATGAAGGAATCATATACAAATGAAGAGTTGCTGACAAGAGACAAAGACATCAAAGAAGAAGAACAGTCAAAAGAGAGAAATTGACACAAGAAGAGAAAACAACACATCAGTACAAGAAACACAAAAAACTGCAAGAATCAAATCTAAGCTAACACAGAGCTTACCGATGGTCAGACATTTTTATCAATTATCAAAACAAACTGTTTGGTAATTTGATGAATCTCAACAATTATATTTTATATTGTATTAGAAATAGTATAGTGTGATAATATAGTATGTTTCCATCAATGCAAAAGGGAGATATTGATGACATGTAACTGATTGAATGTTTGATAATGTTAAGTTGAAGATGATGCAAGGCATTAAATCAGTTAATGGTTTGTATTGTCATTGATGTCAAATTGATATCATTTGTATGGTCATGTACATAATGCCAAAGAATTCAGAGAATCAATGGAACAGAGATTATTCTTTCAGCAATGCATAAAAGTCAAGTATTCACTAAGTGACAGACAACACCGACGGAGTGCACACCATCGGTAAAGGCAAAGAAAAAGTCACAGTGATGCCCGAAGAACAGAAGACGGTGTTGCCCGATGAAGAAAAATCATAGTGTTGCCTGATGAGTAAAATCCAAGGATGCCTGATGGACAAAGATCCCAAAGCTATCTGGAGTCACACTGATGGAACTGGCAGTTGTCACCGACAACTAACTATAGAGTTTACCGATAGAACAGAGAGTTCAGAAAATGACAAAATATCTAGCTGGCAGAGCTTAAGGATAGACTTAAATGGTTGTTTTATTTTTTTTATTCAACCAGAGTTAAGTAATTGATTTAAAGAAGATTTGTACAGTTGGCAAGAAGATAACTATGAGATAAATTAGGAGTTAAAGCCGTAAATAAGATTGGCTAGATTGTTTTTCACACCAAGAATCAAGATTCAAGAATTAAGGAACATCATGTCTATATAAGAGACAAGCATAATTCATTTATGTAATCAATCACATACACGGGAAGGGGAGTGAATAGAAAGAGGATGCTGAAGAGAAACTGATGAAGGATAACTTCATACATTCCTGATCAATCAAGCTGAACGAGAGCTAAAGAATTTTGCAGACACCGACAAATAGTGAAGCACAACATTACAGAGTAGAAAGTGTGGAGAACAAAGAATTGAATTGATACATTGATCAGAGAGGTATTGTACTTAAATAGATCGAAAAATCTACAATTCAAGTTGCATTAGAAATAGGTCATTGTGTTTCAGTTTAACCATTGAAGCATCAAGTCTCTTAACAGGGTAGGACTTAACCGTCTTCTATAATTGAGGTATATCCTAACATATTGCCAAATAGGTTGATTCATGAAAGTAGCATTGAAATTGCATAAATCCTATTGGCATCCTAAGAAGAACGTTGATTCAAGGATGGTAGCAAGATTTTCCTAAATCCTATTAACAGTCTAAGAAGGAGGTTGATTCAAGGATGGTAGCAAAATAGATGCCAGATACTAAGTGACAACCTCTATGTATAAAATCCTCTAACAAGGTCACACCTAACAGTGTGTTTGTAACCTTTAACAGGGTTGGCTCCTAACAAGGCTCACTTCAGATGAGTGAAAATTTGGGGTACCGGTCCCAGTGGTTTTTCCCTTAACAGGGTTTCCACGTTAAAATCCATGTGTTATGAGTGTATGGCTTACTACTTTATTGTTTTACATTTCACATATGCATTTCTGGATTGATTGGTATACTCTGCATATTTACTAAGTATCGGTAAATAGTTTTGTTGTTTATCAGTTATCAAGGAGAATAAGGACAAACAAGGTAAACCGACAAATAGTTAATTATTATGAGTATTTCATGGCATGCATCTTGTAGGGACTTAATAATCTAAGGTGTATTGATTGGGGGTTAAAGTTTAAAGGATAAATTTTTGAGGCCACTAATTNCCCCCCCCCCCCCCCCCCCCCTCTCAGTTATTACTAAGAGCTACAACAAAAAAATTCATACCCAGAGATTTTGAATTTGGTGACCTAGTCCTAATGGAAAATTTAAAAAATTAAATGGAAAGAGAAAAACTAAGAAATTTTGAACCAAATTGGTTGGGTCCTTATATCATCACGACAGTCTATGGGTCTAGATCATATCAGTTATCCACATCAGAGGACCAACCTCTATCAAACCCCATCAAAAACTTCTATCTATGCAAGTAATATTCATAGATGTCATAGTAGACCCATTTCAAAAATGCACAGAAATAAAAAAAGAAAAAAGGGGGGTTACCTTGGTGAAAACCTAGCAATCAGGAATCTTCGCTGTCACAAAAATAGAAATACAAGAGAAATAAATTTGTCCTATGGTGAAAACCACTTCAGTGGCGCCTTGGGCAAGTACCATGGTGAAAATTGGGTAATCCAATGCCATTTGTAGAGATCATTTCTCTATCATCTATTATAACTCAACCTGGAATCACTTTCACCCCATATTCCGCAATAAAAATTTTCATGGCTTGAATTTTGACAATTGCTTGTATCCCATAATCCCATATTCAGCACAACGTCAATTCACCATGGCCATTCCATAATAAATTTCCCATTTTGTTCTGAGTGGGGGCACCCCAATGTCACGATCCATCAAGCACTGAAAAAATGCCAAAAACACGACAAAAATTTCTGAAAAAAATCCCTAAATTAAATGAAAATGTCCTGAAAACCTAAAAATAAAAAAAGATCTTCAAATATTTAAAAAAACATTGAAAATTGTCTTGATAAAATTACAAAACATTTGCAAAAAGTCCTAAAAAAATTATCATTGGACAACAAAAAAATCAAAAACCTGAGAAAATTATGCAATAAATATCCTTTGAGTATCAATTCAATTCTTAGTGTTTCAAAATAGGAATTGAACGATGTCATACAACAAGTCTGAGCTTCAGTGAAACCAAGTCAAAAAATTTAATCTTATTAGCAGGTACTCAGTCAGATTGATCACACTGTCTCATCTATCAACGGAATCCCATAGCACAGTCTTTTGTCAAAACAATCATGTTATTTTAGACAAGGAAAGGAATACTTGAAACTTGACAGACTAGTATTACACAGGGTACCTTATACTTCATCTGATAGCATCAGCAAAATGTCAAAATTCAATGTCCAAACTACTACAAAAACAAATGCACATAATAAGTATGGTTGCTTACTTGTTGAGTCAAGTTGGTCTTATTATCTCTTGATTTTTGCAATTCATGTTCCTTTGAATATCCATGATTCCACAAGTAATTAGAGATGTCAAGATGGTTCATGACTTATCTTTTTGTCTTTTGTTTGTGGGATATTTGTCGTGAAATCTTAGAAGAGTGTTTTGTGTATCCGTGGTAAGAGCCTTCACATCCACATGTGATATTTAATTGCAAAGCATGTTGCAATAGATAATTTGATTGTGATATGTTGCACATACTTTGACTCTTAACACCTGACCTAGTTGGATTGACCCACATTCCTTGTCTATTCAAAGTGCCTGTTAGAATGCAAAAGGATAGTTGTGCCTAGTTCATTAATGTATGGGTGTGATGGTATTCAATTTTGCTAAAATAAAAGTGGCTCAATTATGAAAGAAATTTCTCAAATAAGTTGGAATTCAAAGGTGGTTAAAATAATTTAAGGTTTCAATCAAGATTAATCTACATTCTCTTCTCTCCTAACATTCTATCAGTTAATTCTAACATTCTATCGATCAGTCAATCAATCTATTTATCAAAATGGTCAAAATCAATTTTCAAATGAGTCAAATAAATCAATCAATCATTCCATCATCATTCAACTTAAGCATGATATGTCTTTCTTGATAATAGACATCATCATTTATCTTATATAGGATGTACCTTTCCTGAAACTAGACATTGTCACTTGTCTTATACACGGTATGTTTTCCCTAAAACAAGACATTGTCACTAGTCTTATACAGGATGGGTCTTTCGTGAAACCAGGCATCATTATTTATATTATACATGATATATCTTTCTTGAAACTAAACATCATCATTTGTCTTATACAGGATGTATCTTTCCTAAAACCAGACATCATCATTTGTCTTCTACAAGATCTATCTTTCCTGAAACCGGACGTTCTCACTAGTCTTATACAAGATGTGTCCTTCCCAAAACCAGACATGATTCTTATCAATAATATTTGTGACCAATTCCAATCAAATAGTCATCATAACCTACCAACATTCTTCACTTCTTACTAATTATTATTTTTGCATCATTTCATTTAAATCTTCTTTCGAGAGATCATTCATAATTTTCTTCCACAACCAATCTCTCAAGGGGCATATATTACCTCATTGTCACCTTGTTCTTGTTGGGGCATACCAGGGAATAATTCTTATTATTCTTTGAAACAAGTCAAAAAATGCATTGTATCAAAGAGGGGCAAAATGTAGACACTTAAAAATAGTCAGTTGTTGTAACACAATGACTTTACTAATGTTCTTCTTCAATTATTAAATAATATTTATTATTTAATTAATTGGCGTCTTTCCACTATATTCTAAATTCAAAATCATCATTTTCTTATAAATTCCTAATTAAGTGATTTTAATTAATTACTTAATTATTAAACGTCTAATCAATATTTCATCAATCATTCACCTATAAAGTAATTTAAAAACTAATCATTATTTAATTATTCTCTATCTTATTAAAAATAATTAAATAATTATACTATTTAATTAATATTCCTTCTTTCTTATTATTATTATATTTATGTAATAATTAAATCAATTTCCCTCTCATAATTAAATAAATAGTATTTATTTAATTAATTAATTGTTCCTCTCATAAATAAATAAAGATTAATTATTTATTTGTATTCCCCACATGTGCAAATAAATAAATTATTTTATTTATTTAATCATATTTATCCTTCCAATTATGAGTTTCAGTTAACTTCTCAATTACAATTTCTGATTCCATAATTCTCTCTATTAACTAATCAATCAAATCAATTATCTATTTAATCTGTCTAGTTTTCTACTCCACCTCGTCAGTTAAAGTCCTCAATCAAATCAATCAACAAATCCATCTATTATGTCAACAAGCAATCAATTGAGTTCAACTCCCACTCACTTTGAGTTCAACTCTTTAATCACATGCAATCAGCCCACCAATCATGGAGTCTTGATTGGAACCTTGAAATTTTATAAATAGAAAGCTAATTATCTTAATTTGTTAACCACAGAAACCACAATCGCTTTGAATTCTCATGTTGGCACATCGAGCACTCGTTTCTAAGAGCTTACATTGCATAGAGAAGGAGAACAATGGAGGACTTTTGGTTTGCATGTTCATGTGTTTTGATTAATTTCATTATCATTTGATGATTATGCATATTTTTTATTTGCTTACTCTTTCAATTTTAGGAATATTAACTGCCTAACAGATCTCTTTGTAGTTGAGATTTTGATGTTATTGCAGGTTTCTACATATCTTTATTACCTTGATTACACACATAAGTAGAGATAGAAACACACATAAGGGTACCATAAGCCATAAGCAACATACTTTACAACATAAATATGTCCATAATATATAATTCATCCATATCATCATCAAGTGTTGAGATATTAAGTCCACATAAATAGTTCCTAGAATAGATTAGATAAGTAACAGTACATATGTACTTCAGGTAGTATCACACGCATGGAAGCAAAAAGGAAGACATGAAAGAGTCTTACAACATTTATCAGACTTAACTTAATAACATCTAAATGTCAACTAAAGGTTGCATTACCTACATAAAGTTGGGTTAGGGTTAGAGAGGTATTATGGAGGGAGACTACACGTGCTAAAATGGGACCTTAGTGAGTAAGAAATTGTACAAGGATATAATTTATAATGCTACATTTATCTCCCACTATAGAAGGAGTATGATCTTGCACTCATACTCATGGTAAAGTAAAAGAAATTGAAATGAAAAAAGAGAGATGATCATGGGAAAGATTGAAAAGAGATAATACATCATTAAGTTAAAGGGATCAAGCCCCCAAACCAAGAATCTTAACTTGTACAACCATTTGTAATGGCACACAAAGCAAAAACAAAAGACACTAACAAAAACAAACAAAGACAAAAAAAAAAAAAAGGATACACAACAATGGGGTCGGTACTGAAAAAAGGCTCCAAATTAAATAGTTGAAGATACATTGATGAACAAAATGTCTCAACTGCTAGTATCACATTCAGAATGTTATTGCAAGAGCACAAATAGTCACATAGAAAAGCAATAACACACATCAAATATGAGACAAGACTCCATGATCCAACCAACTAGCAAGTGAGTTATGATTATGGGATCATGGAGGAGAGAAAGGAAACCATGAATTACATAAGCTCACAATGTGTGTCATGCTACGTGATCCTTGAAAGAGTGCAGATTCCACTGGTTAAAAAATTATGTTATGTTGTGTGATTTGTGAGACAGAAGAGGAGGAAGATTTGAAATAAATCTAGAAAGCTGTGTTATTCTAGTTCTTCTCATCATAAGAGAGAGCTCGGTGAAAAGATGGAGTTGATGGTATAGAAAGCTATGTTATGGTAGTCAACCCATCCCAAGGATAGCCAAGCAAAAAATTATATTAAAGGAAATCTGCTAGAAGGATCATCTAAGGGAAGTATTGTATCCAAGGAAATCCATCGTATGAGTGCAAAAAGGATTACCTCAGGAAAGCATTTTAACCAAGAGAATCCACTCAAACAGTGAAAAAGGATAAACAAGGAAAGCATTCTCTCCAAGGATATTTTCTAAAACAATACAAAAAGATAGCCAAGGAAAGCATTATCTCCAAGAAAGTCTGAAAAAAGGTAACCAAGGAAAGCATTGTCTCCAAGGAAGTTTGTTAGAAGAAGTGATAAAGGATAACCAAGGAAAGCATTTTCTCCATGGAAATATGCTAAAATGGTGCAAAAAGATAACCAATTAAAGCATTGTCTCCAAGGAAATATGCAAAAGGATAACCAAGGAAAGCATTGTCTCCAAGGAAATCCACTAAAAGCAATGAAAAAGGATAACCAGGGAAAAAAATATTTCTAAGGAAATCCACAATATAATACACAAGGAGGCCACATATATACCCCATGGAAACATAAATATATGATGGAATATTCGGGAAAATAAAAACAAGGATACCCACCTTCAAAACCAAGGATATATCCTTTAAGAAACAATGTATCTCAACCCTACCTAGAGAGGCATTACTCTTTTAAGCCAAAGGAGAGATGGTTGTTAAAAAGATATCTTGCAAATAGTGGAAAGGGATCCTTAGGAGGAAGAGATCTTTTTTCAATACATCTATCTCTAAGAGGAGATCTTGAAAAAGAATATCATCTTTGACCAAAAGAGGGGAAGGATAACGAGAGTTTACATTTCCCCCCCCTATTGCTAGGTAAAAATGGATTCCTAATGAAGGATGAAAAATTTAAGCTCCCAAGTAATGAATTTGTTTATAATGGACATGTGATTGCAAACAATGAAGAGGTTGTGATCAAGGATACACACCTCTTGCATAAGAGAGAATCCCAAATTAAATAAACAATTCCATGTAAGAAAGGATGTCACGTGAAAAGAAAACACCACTCCACCAAGGAAAGTGGATCCTTGGAAAGTATAAGAGAGTAAGAAATGGGATTCTTTCTCCCAAGTGTGAAGGAAAGGAAAAGGATGACACATTATGTACCCTAGGTGAAAGATCATTTATAAAACATATAAACTTCCAGGCAAGGAAGAGGTTGTAAATAAGAATGTAAATATCTTGAAAAGGAAAAAATGTTCATGTAGAACAAACAAGTCCATACAAGGAAGGACATCATGTTATAAAAGGTACAAGTAAACAAAGGGAAAATGGATCCTTTGGAAAGATATGGAAATTAAGAGAGAACCCTTGCCCCCTAATCTTGAAGACAAGGAAAAGGGACCTATTATGTTCTCACAAAGAAATATTTAATATAAAAGCATATCACCATGAAAAATAAAGGTCCCCCGATAAGGTAGACCACTAAGATGATATGATGTGGAGCAAAACAATATGCAAAGGGAATGATAAGGCACTATGTTTATAGTACAATATCAATAAGTTGTTGCAAGTGAATGTGGAGTACATTATTTTTCAAGTAAGGAATTAATGAGTTATCAAGTCTTGGAAGGGATTGTGCAAAATGTTGTCTCGATTTGTAAATCCTAATTGTTCTCCAATGTTTTGTGAGGGAGGAGGGTTTACAGGGATTTTTTCTATCTTACCAAGATATTGTCGACAATACTTGCTTAGAAATCATGTTATAGCCAACTTCATAATTTTTATTTGATTTGGAAGGTAGAAAGATTTCATCATTAGGTTTATGCAAGCTGTTGTGTAGGGATGGATAGTAGGAAGAGTAAACTCTATAGGAAGATTTTTAATTATAACATCATTATCCACTTTATTAGGTTGGGAAGAATTTTTCTCAGCAAGGTCTTTATCTTTTGTCAATTTTGTGTTAAGAGATAGATCATGAATGAAATGCAAACATCAACTTGTCTCAAACTATGTTGAGGGATATGATAAGATCTAGGAGACTAAAGATGATTGAGAGTGATGGGTGTACTAAGATTGACATGTTTAGCTTGTTCCTCTTGCACCAAATTATATTTGTGAGGATAGGATCCATTACTACTCTTGAATTTTATATGTCTATTGGGTAGATCATGCATAGGAGAATTTATGCTATCCTCATTGACAAAAGATACCCTTGGAGAGGTATGAGTGTGATTCATCAATGTTTCATCCATAGGATATGTGTCATTTAGGTGTATCAAGGTAGAGTGTCCTTATGGAGTTTAATATCATCCTCTTGCTTCAAAATATCCTTACGAGTAAGATTAACTATTTAGGAGAGGGACACAAATATTCATTAAGGCCTCAGCTATAGAGGGAATTCCAGTCAAATGCATATAAAATGCAGTTCTTAATGAAATAAAATAGGTGTGAGGGGTGTTCACTAGAATTTGTGGACAAACCAAGAATCTCAAACCTGTCTCCTCTCATACATTGCAAGAAAGATGATCCACTAAGCTTAGGGAAGCTCAAGCATTGAGTGGATGTAGTGATCCCTCACTATTATGGAAGATGACTATGGAAATGAAATTGGAAAATACTAGATCTAGGGATAGGTGGAGAGAGAATAGAGTTTTTTGTATGTATAGATTGACTATGAACTAAGAAACCAATTTAAGGGCCAGAACTAGGAAGCACAATGTGAGGGCCCACCCAGGACCCCATCATAGTTTTTCTAGTTTCCTGCTTATGATAGATTTAGCATATGATACTTTACTTTTGATGCATTATTAGACATTATGGACCTTATGCTTTATGTCACGGATTTTATTATTATGGATGCATGGACATATGATGCCTTATGACGAACCTTATGGACTTTATTATGTTTTTCTAATTTGGACATTTATTTTGAGACTATCAATTCAGAAAACTTACTATGATTATAATATGGTTATTGAAGAGATTTAGATTTATTTAATTTAAATGTTGAATTTCAATTTATTGCAATATGAATTTTACCTTAGGATAAATGATTAAAATGAGAATTATGTAATCTTGTGATCTTTAGTAATAACTTAGTATATGGATGATGTCCTTATAATCTGAATATTGTTTATCTCTTTATGATGTATATTTATTTTCCTCGGGCTACTGATATTT
>MU225221.1:587925-608153 GCA_018584345.1 Thuja plicata | reverse complement strand
GGCTCACTTCAGAAGAGTGAAAATCAGTAACTAGTTGCATTGGTGGTTTTCCCAAATTGGGTTTCCACGTTATATCTGGTGTTACTTGTGTTTATGCTATTTGTTTTATGCATGTCAATAACTGTGATTGTTTAATGAATAATGATAAGTTAATCTACCGAGTAACAACAGTATATAAAGAAGACATCTAAGGGACTTGTGGATTTATTTTTGTGGTAACTGATTCACCCCTCCCCTCTCAGTTACTCCATCTATATTTCCAACAGTTTTTATTCATTTAAATTCAGTTTTGATGATAGCTACTATTAAGCATTTGAGTTGTTTCCTTTTATGCACTTTACTTTCAGTACCATTTCCTTTTCAGTCATAGATAACATGGCTACAATTGGGTCCCTAGTGCACATATATTGTTCATCCATTTCAAGTACACGTCTCTGGGTTGACAAAAAATGATCCTTCATAATGATGAGATAACTACTTAGAATGGATATCCAATCCCTAATTTATGATGCTAGGGCCTAGTTATTGAACCGTTATATGGAAAAACAACCATAATGCCAAATGAGTTTGAGCATAAAATGTTGAGAACAATATTTGACCTTGGAATGGATATATCTGCAACATGGAAGGATGAGAACCTTTAGTTAAATTCTTTGGATGAGTTGAGAAAATTAGCTTTACACCAGGCAAAAGTGGTACAAAATCAAAGAATAAAATGACATGACAAGTATATAAGAGAGAAGCAATTTCAGTCAGGAGATTGAGCACTCCTTTATGAATCTATATACAAGGACAAAATGAGAAAAATGAAGACCAAATGGTTAGGCCCCTATGAAGTTGCAAAGGTTTTTCCCAAAGGAGTTGTGCAACTTGCAACTATTGACCTTGTTCGGTTCAAACTATTGGTCAATGGTCATCGCCTGAAACTTTACCCAAAACCAGCTTCTAAACAAGAGCTCTTGCAACAATTTAATATTAGTCAAAGTTTTAGAAATCTAGTAGTCGAGGAAGGAGGACCTAGTGTCCCACCTTCTGCCTAGTCAAATCTTTGTGTGCATTCGTAATAAATACTTCCACTCCTCGTGGGAGTACATTTCTCCATCAATAAATTCTCCACCTTTCCATCTCACATAACTTCTCTTCTACATCACCTCACCATCACTCCACTTCACTTCTCAAATGGATTACTTGCTTAGCATGATAGCTACTTCCATAATATATGGTGCATATATTATGCAATAATGACAACCTCTAGGAACATACTTAAGAGCTTGTATATATTCATTACTTCATATCCATTTATTTATTATTGCTTTCTTAATATGCATAATTCACATAACATACCCCTTCTGATTTTTTTGTACTTTTATAAGAAACATGTGTAGACAAATGTCACCATTTAGGTTGGGGGAATGGTACACACATGTGTCATATCCACGTCACTATATTTGTTTGTTCTTTGATGTTATATTCCAACATGTCACATTTTGAATTTGAATTTTCTGAATCTAAGTTGAAGTGATAGTTTGCATTTATGAGGTGACCTTTCTTTGATTTGAAACTTGCTCATACTGAGCTTGGTTCTACTTACATGCTGCAATTTCAAGTTATGATGCCTTCCTTTATTATATCCTTTAATGTGCTTATTTGATTTTTATTACGATAGTGAAAGAGGGGAAGATAAAGGGTTATTATCTTGTCGGTAGGGTAGCATTTCTGTAAGAAGTTGCAGTAAGTGCATTTAGGGTTTATACATAGGTTTTTTTTTGCACATAATTTTCCATGTTCAGAGGAATTTGAGACATTTTTAGAAGATTTGAAGGGTATAAGATAAAGACAAAGCAATGGGAGGACCACCTGTTCGGAATGAGCCTACGATCGGTTCATAGTCTACTTATTGAAGATGCACTCTATGAGCCAAAATTTAGGAATTATAGGTGATTGGATTATTTCCTCGGGCTAAATGGTTTCAACAACGACATTGCTTTGGAGATTTTTCAAATGGAGAAGCAATAGTGAAAGGATTAAAGGTAATTGTTACAGAGGAGCATATAACTAAGGTTTTAGGGTTGTCCATAGATGGAGAACAATACCCTGAAACCAAGGATGCCAAGTCTACTAGGGCTGAATTTACTAGGCCTAGTGACCCTCAACTCATTGTGCAAAAGTAGGGGAATAGAAGGCTCTCTTTACCAGATGAATGGAAGTTGGTAGCAATTTATGTGATAAAGTATCTCACATGTGAGGGTAGGAAATCTTGTCCCCATTTAGTGCATTTAAACTATTGAGTGACATGAGAGATGGCCAGAGGATGAACGTAGCCAATGTGTTATATAATTTTCTCTCAGTCATGGTGATTGAAACCCAACAAGGTAGGCCAAATTTTGTCTCACACCATTGTTTGATTAAGTTACTTATTGAAAGATCTTTGCGAGATATATCCTAGATGTCTTGGGATAGATTTATTAAAATCAAAAAGTTTAGAGCACTTAACATTGGACTTAGGGGTCCGCCATTATCCTAGAGGGATCATATTGCAGAGGGAGTTGTTAAATTAACCCCAGGTGCCTCAACATCTAGGGTAACCCCTAATGCTGACTGTCCTACAACTTAACCAAGTTCATCTAAATCTTCGTCTAGTGATGCTAGTAGCTCTTCAACAAACCCTAACATTAATTTCTCACTTGAAACCCCAATTATGACTAGGGTTGTTGTGTAGAGAGAGAAAGGAAAAGAAAAGAAAAGAAAGTAGAGGCTAAAGGGGAAAAGTTAAAGAAATAAAGACTGGAGAAGAAAACTCCAAGTCCTAGGAAGAGAAAAGGTGAAGAAAAATAATCCCCTATAGTCGTTGAGTAGGTCAAGAAACTTTCTAAGAAACCTAAACAAACTAAATCCCCCAAAAATGTTGAGAAGACACCATAAAGAAGAAGTTGCAGGCTCAGGGGAAAGCCCCAGGAACCAATAAAACATAGTGAGCATAAGATCAATATCCACATTGAATCTTCAGAGTCTGCTCATACTTCTCCTAGTGAAGAGGAAATGATGTTTTTCAATCGCTCTCCTAGAGAGAGTCCACAACTCTCCTCTTCAACTGAACAACATGACAAGCCAATGGTGGAAGAAAATAGGAGAGGAATAAAGAAGTTTCATAGGAAGGGGGCTTGGGAAAGTTTCCTCACGAATAACATGATTTTTAATGAAGGAGGAGAAACCTCAAGAGAATGTAAGTTTGGAAGGACTTGCTGGACTTTTTGTTATAGTAGAGTAGATAACTGAACAAGTGTCAGGTAGGAGAGAAGAAGAAGAATCAAGACAAAAGATGCTCTAAGTAGTTAGGTACATACCTACCCCTTTTTCATGGGCATTTGTATCCTTGTACCTATGGAAAGATATGATGGATAAATAAGAGGAGTGGAATAGAGAGAAACTTAGATTGTAGGAGATAATTAATAGGAAGGATGAAGAAATTGAGAAGAAAAATGAGAAAATTGTTACATTAAAGATCAAGGTGGACCCTATGGTAACCTTGATACCACAAATTTTAGAATTTAGAACACCACTGAGGGTGTATGCAATTTGCATTGAAAGGAACTCAATCTTTCTTTCAAATTATCAAGAATTGTTTCAAATCAGAGCCCTTCTATTGAAACCCCACAATAATTTTACCAGACTTATTAGTCTTCTTCGATGACAATTAAAGTGCTAGGAAACAACTTGACCATTATTTTTCATCACATGTGCATGCGTTAAACTCATAGCGTGAAATTTCCATAAACATATCATAATGGATCATCTCCACCATAATAAATGTAAAAATATAGGTTCCTTAGTTTTCTAAGAAAATAATGCAGTAGGATTCCACAAGACTTTGGATAATGAAATAATAATCATGCATATTAGATTGTATGAGAGCAAGATTATTTATGGAGCTTCTATCCCTTTTATGTTTTTATGCACATAAGCCATCACACACATAAATGAATGTGGAGTGAGATGTGGTATGCTGATTAGAAGGTGTGGCAGTGGTTGTGGAGAAGTATGGAGTGGACTTGTATTTAGAACTGGTACATGGATGATACGTAGAGAGAGAATATAAATAAGTTGTCAGGGGAAGACATTTTTTATATGAACTTTAGTTACTATGAGAATTAACTATGTCCAAGTTAGTGTAATTTTTTTGTACCTCATCCAATGTCATGTTTAAGAAATTACTTATGAGGTCACCATGATCAACACTTTCTACATGGCCAACCTTCTTAACTAAAGGAAGTGGTTTAACAATGGTGTATAAGTAAGGTAGGACATGGTGAACATTAAAAATCATGAGAGGTTTAAGGATAATATATTCCCACATAGGCCATGAACTTTGCCAACACTTTGGGATGACTTTCTAAAGGTATGAAAAAAAGTCCTAAATATAAATAGGAGAGAAAGTACTAAATTGCAAGAAGAAAATAATAATAAAGAGGACTGACATTCTCGTGGGTAGCTACTAATTAGATGTAGATGCCTTATTATCCCAAGGTGAATCCAATGTTCATGGATGTATTAAGTTATAAATTATGAATACACGCGAAGAAAGAAGAGTCATTATTATCAAGTTCATGGGGAAATATAGCGAGGGCATTTAGAGTTGAAGATAACACATCCATGGTAAATGAGGTTTTGAAAATAATATACAAAAACATGAATCCAAAATCCCAAACATAGTAATAGATACCCCTATATACAGTGTCGTATATTGTATCCCCTTACAATTTCGCAATCCTTTTTGGGTCCTTGCTTTAGCGTGTCTCTGTTTGGATCATTTTGAGCCTACTTTGGCTCCATCTCATCCAAATTTTCATCATATGCTCACGAGGTGATCTAATCCAATGTCCTAGGTCTGTGCATTCTACAAACACCTTTATTTTTCCTATTTCTGGGTGGACTATGGCACCTAGCACTATAGTACCTCCAACAGGGGCCCAAATTTGATCATTTTAGAGTGTCGATACCTGTCATTTGTGATATGATCCCAACATTTTGATATGATCATTAGAAGTCATCCTAAATGTGGAAATACCTTGATAACCCTATACAAGGAAATCATTTATCATTCCCAACTGAAGCACACATCTAGCAATTTCATTCCATGTCCTACTTCTTTCATTCAAGATCATATTTGAGCATAAGAAGCATCAAGATACAACAAGCTATCTTCAAGTTTGATTTCACGAGTGGTTATATTAAAATTTTTTCATGTTATTGCATCAACACTCGGAATACTTATCTGAAGAGAATTGTATCACCATTATTATCAATCCAAAGGTATCATTATTTCAATTTAATGCTCCAACTCAATATTTCATTTTAGATTTAGCCTCTACCCTACTAGGGGTAAGTTCTCCTTTCTAATAAATCATTGTTGTAGTGGATGTTAATCCCTACTTGGGGTTTGACTTAGGCGAACCCCTATGCATCATAACTAATTTTTCCCCTTCTCTGTGTGTAGGTTATAGATTTGACAATAAAAAGTTGTAGTTTTGCAGAGAGTATATTGAGACACAAGTCTAGATTGAACAAGTGGAAACCCTTGAACTATGTTAATTAGCGCACCTGACCAACACTTTTTGGCTAAATTTTAGAGGGTGTGATCTACAGAGTATCCTAATTTGAAATTAAAATTTTTAGCTGATGGAATCACCTCCATGTCTACAGTGCTTAGCACACTTGACCGGTGCTTTTAGCTCTAGATTTTAGTGAGAGGTTCTTCTATGTATCTCATTTCCAAATATGTACTCTTGTATTATCCTTCTAATCTATTTATACCTGTTTATGTCGAATCTTGTCAATTTTCTAACATTTTACCTAGTCATTATATATTCACATAAACTCATATCAAACACAAAAGAGGAATTAATCATACACAACATTCAACTTTTCTTTAGGACTAAATTTGAATGTTGTTGGTCATCTCTTCTAATGGAATGAATATTGATTTGGGATATGAGTTTATGTCCCTAGGTTATGACCCCATTTCCCATAATTTCATTGGATAATAAAAATATAAAATTAAAGAAATAACCTAAAGGATAGATACATAAAAGTTGGTTCACCAAAAAATACATTTAATATCGAATAATTATTGTTTCTAAGATATATAATTGAGTTAAGGTCATGCATAAAGAATAGAGAGACATGTGTTAGAAGATGTGTAGTTTATTTTGTAGTTTAGCTTGTTCGTTATTTTGATCTATTTATAGCCTACACTATACAATGGTGCTCTTATTAGATCGTGGGGTATATGCAATCTCTAGATTTTGTCCTCATTATTTACATCAAATAGGTTTTTATCCCTTTTTATGTAGTAGTGTTCACATGATGATAATGATATCCTTACACATAAAATATTGGATGATTAATGATTCTTATTAAATAGTTGCACAAAAATTAGAGGATAAGGTTATGATATACGTGCTAGATATGGTACTCTTATTAATCACAGGGTCTTCACAATCCCTAGATTTTTGTCTTCATCTCTTGCATCAAGCTGAACTCAATTGATGGTTGGTTTTGTCCCTTTAGGTGAAATAATGTGTAGACATGATGATAGTTCCATCCTTAACACTATTCTTTTCACCACCTACAATACATTTTTGATAGCTAGATAGGGTGGTACTACATACACCTTTGGGGACGTACATCTAGGAGGATGAATAGCAAAGCTTTCTTGGTGTAATTAAGACCTACCAAATATTTTAATCTTTAAGACCTATAAAATATTTGAAAGATTAAAATGTATCATCATGAATGTGTAGAGTGCATAGGCGATATATTGCAAGTTCCAAGTGTGTGTGTTTTGTTGTTTATCATTGTTAGGGCACAAAAAAGACAAAGATAGAGATTGGAGTGAAAAGGTAGGCATAAGAACTGGAAAAGTCAATTTTAGAAGGTTGGGGATGTGACCATGCGTGATTTGTTTAGTGCATAGTATTGTGGTGTGATGGTGTCTAGGTTGGTTAGGTAATAAGTAATTAGAGAAAGTTGGGTTGTTTGGGTTTTGAAAGTTGAATTTGAAGGAGATTAAGGTTTATTCCCATATCCAATGGTTAAATGGACTGCTACAATGTTTATTGAAACAAATGGGTTAATAATAGGTGTTAAACAAGAGAGAATCACGAGGTAAAGAAAACAACCAACACAAATACAAATTATTAACTTCAACCACCTAAAAGTGATATTTGTGTTTTAAATTTTGACATTATTAATTACTAAATTGTAGAAATATTATTTTATTTTATGTTTATAGTTCACTATTTAAAAAAAGGTTGGATATAGTTTTTATAAACATAAAGGAAGAACTCTAGTTGCTTAATTTATTTTTTTAAAAAGTGGGGTTGATGAGACATGAATAAAGAGTAAATGCTTGTTTTCTCTAATTTATTTTTTCACATAGATGACTTGTATATCTAGTGTACGTTTTTTTTAATTTTTTTTTTGATAAATACTTTTTAAAATATTTTTAAAATTAAAGTATCATAGTTTTTTTTATAGGAAGTCAAATTTTATTTGTTTTCTTATCAATTTTTAAATCTTGTTGTGGATGATGATATTCTCTAGAGTATCATATATTGTTAATTTAAAAACAAATATTTTAATATTTTATTAAATTTCTAATCAACCTCATAGATTTTAAACTACAAGCTCTAAAAAGGGTATTTTACCACTCATCGGAGGAATCTAGAATTGAAATTAAATTATCTCAAGTTGCTCCAAGAGGGGTTCAATTGTCATATAAATAGTTTTAAATTAAAGGGTTTGAACTAAAACCCTCTCTACTGAAGTGTTTCATTTTAAAATATTACATATGAACTGAACCTCATTTCAATCTTTTAATTGAAAAAAATCTATTTGATGATTTTAGCAAAAAGATTTCACCCAAAATTATATATGCTACTTAAATGCTAAGAAAACCTTTTTGTTGAAAACTATTTAAGACAATCCAATTTTGTTCAAAACTATTGTGTTGACCAAAAGTGTGGCACAACTCTATACTTTTATCTCGTATTAAGTATGCCCTCTTCATCTCCATGTCTACATAGCCCTATAATACTACAATTGGGAGTTGATGTTTTATCTTATTTGCCTCTATAGTTGAAGATACCTCCATAATGCTTGATTGAACTTAAGTAGGATTAGATAGATAAGCTTAGGTCAAGGCTAATATTTATTGAAGAGACTAGAAAAGTATAATGAAAAGTAAGAAATGAGGAGTGCACGTGCAACTCCAATAAACTTAAAAAGAACATATATCAATCAGGGCATGCACTCTAGAGAAAAGACATAGATAAATCATGTCCTTCGATGTCTCATAGATCTTGTTATATTTATAGGCATGTTACAAAGTCACTTTCTACTCAATCATTAAAAAAATATTGAAAAAAATAATCGTTCAAGCTTAAAATATTATGGAAGCAAAGTCTTTTGGTAGACATTACCAAATGACAAACATCTCGAGAGTTAAGCATCTTTGATCTTCACAATCTAGGAAGATTTGGAGAGAGTTATGTAAATCGATGAAAAAGGTAAAATATTTGGACTTGATCTCATAGTAAAGAGAACATCCAAAAAAAAGAGATAAATTCTTAGTTCAAACACACCTCCAAAAATCTAAAAAATACAAAGTAATTGAAAAAGTATGAGTAACAATCTCCATGCAAGATTAGTGTAAACAAACTTTAAACTAAGCAAAACAAAAAACACACACAATCAAATCCAAAATATAAAAAAAAAATTACACAAACAAATAAAAATTAGAAAAAAATTTACACAATCAAAACCAATTTATTTCTCCCATTAAGACATTTGATGCTTTAGTGTAGGATGCAATGAAAATGGAACAACTTAGTGATACTCAAATTGTTAGATATGTTGAGTTGAAGGAATACATATATAATAATACCTAATATTGAGACATTTGATGCTTTAGTGTAAGGTGGGATGGAAACATAACAACTTAGTGATACTCAAATTGTTAGATATATTTTTGATTAAATATGCAGCCAAACAAGGCGACTGACCCTTACAATAACATAGCCAAAAGGTTGTTAAGAAACCAAGAACACATCAAAGGTGCTGGTAGTAACAAATCAACATTGTCAACAAAATAACAAGAGGGTTGCTAGGAAAACAAGATGCCACAACTGACCACTTACAATGCAGGTGCCAAAAGAAGCCACTAACAACACCCTGCCAACAACCCACCGAGAGGGGCACATTAGAAAACAAAGTGGTATCAAAGCCCACCTGTGATGATACAACATCCCCCCAACTGAAAATCCACCTCCCCTCTGCAAAACTCCATTCCACCTCAATATAAAATGAGTCTATCTCAATAGTAGCAGGACATGAAGAGACAAAGTTGAGGGAGAGAACACCACCATTCCTTCCCACACCCAGAGACAAAATCCACATAAAGTTACAAACCTCCTCATTAACAAATCATGTCTCCACCTCCATGGAAAAAATTATTAGATATGTTGAATTCAAGAAATAAATATATAATAACATTTCTAGACTACTAAAGTTTAGGTAATTTAAAAATAAACTTATAATATAAATATTGAGATGTAATACCAAATAATATATTTGTCATTAAGACATTTAATATTTTAGTTTAAGGTGGAATGGAAATAGAACAACTTAATGATATTCAAATTGTTAGATATATTAAGTCTAAAGATCCTAGATTTCTAACGTTTGTGAATATTGCAAGGATACCTCCTTGATAGAAAAAGAACATTAAATTATATTTGCCATTAATAATTAAAACATTTGATACGTTAGGTGGAATAGATGTAGAACAACTGATTAATATTCAGATATATTGAATATAAGGAATAAATATATAATAAGTGTAGACTGCCTCAGGTATTTTTCAAAATAAATATAAAAAATGAATGGATGTATCTACACAGACCTAACATTAAATTTATATATTAACAGCAGAGTGGCAGGCTACAGATGTATCCGCATTGAATATCTGCAACGACAAGAATATGAAAATGGACGTGTTCATGCAGAGCTGCCATCCCTGCAAAAGGGGAAATCAAAAACAAAAACAGGAAGGAATAGAAAAGAGGAGAAATAGAATAGACATCCACGTGAAAACCAGATTATATGATAGAAAAAAAGAAAAGATGGCGACATGAATGGCCTTTCGAGGGTGCAAATCCCGAATGCGTAGGCATACAGACAAATCATATTATTAAATTGCAGAAGGGGTTTCTTGTTCCACAACAAACCCAGAAAATTAAAACTAGAAAAATCCTGTTGCCGGGGACAATCCAGCCTAGCGTTCAATTACCCAGTAAAATAGAAATAAAATATACTGCCAGCCGTTTTTCTCCCCAAGATTTTTTATTGGGGAAAAGAAAATCAAGAGAGCAAATCATTCGAATCGGCGAATATTCACCCGGAATCCTTATCCACGGTCCACGAGACTCCATTCTCGATGAGAAATTTGGAAAGGAAAGAATTGACGGTGATTGAAATCCGGCGTAATGCCAGCCTGGCTGGCAGGCAGGCCGGGAAATGGCGCTGTAGAAATTGCAAGAAAAACTAGCCCTACCAACCCACCCAACAAAATTCCCGTCAGCTGACAGAAGGAAATAGGATTGATTAGTTTCTAAACAAAGTCAAGGGGGAGAAAGCAAAGGCGGTATATACTAAAAACGGCGGAAAAACTACGTCATAGATTTTAATCCGGAGGGTAAAGAGGAGTGAAAGCGACGGGCGGGGTCTCCGAATCTTGAGACGGCAAAATATCCCAAGGACTGAGAGAGGCACACCGGATTGACACCCTTTTGGGCCCCTGAAAACTGTTTGCACTGTAGTGCTGGTGGAGTCTCCAAAGAAGGCACTTTTGGGGGCTTTTATTGGGGTTTTTCCATTCTTTTTCCTTTGGGCCTGCGTTTCTCTCGCATCTGAATGCACGAGCCGTCGCCCCCTTGAACATCGTTAGCACAGATTTGGCCCCTAAAATCTTTGGTTTCTTTATTTTTATTGGTTTTGTATAATCACGCGTATTTGAATGAGATTTTGAGAGGGAGGTGGGCCTGTAGTTATGATGAACTAGTGATAGGGATGTAGAGCATTATATGTACAGGGAAAAGCATTCTTAAGCATTATCCTCTCTCTTTGATTCATAGTATTTATAGAAAATATCGGTTTTGGTCATGGGTTGTGAGTAAATCGTGTGTATACTTCAACACAGATGTCAGGCTTCTGTAAAAAAGTAAACCCATATCAGCTTCTTGCTTGGCTAGTGAAGAAAACCACATCCAAATGCTATTTCTGTAAAAACTAGTAATACCCATTTCAACTTCCATTGTTGGACCAGTGATTAGTCTAGCAGAGCAATCGTAGACTGTGGGATCATCAAAATTTACTCAAGCCTTGTTTCCTTTTTTGGGTTTTGGATTTGGTTCCAACAATCGATTTTCAATTTTTGGGTGCTCATAAAATGCCAACTTGTGCTTCAGGGTACTAACTGCTAATGTTTTTTGATATTGAGGTGGTTTGGATTTAGAGTAGGAGTATTGGTTTGTAGTGAATGCAGAGGTTTGGAGGTTTTAGCAGTGTATTGAGATGGTGGATGAGCCGTTGGAGTTGGTGCTATCATCATCATCTCACCCAGAAGAAGAGATAGCAGCAGTGACCACACCAGTGGCGAGTGAAGTGCTGATTGGCGGGTCCAAAGAAGAGGAAGACAACACTATTGTGGCCACTGAAGATCCTATGAATCAGCAGCATAAGAAGCTCAGGTTTAAATCTAAGGAGCTACAGCAATCCTATTGGGATCGGTGAGTACCGTTTTAAACTCATTGCATTTTGAAATCCTGCTCAGAAAAATGCTACCATGGACCGGTCCTAGCTGCGGGTAAACTTACTTTTTTGCTTTGTCATGGTGTCTTTTCTGTACCAAGTCTAGTGCGGTTACTAACCGCATTGTACATTTGCGTGCTCCACTTAGCTCCACTTGTCTATTCCGACTCTTTTGTTCTTGAGCAAGAAGAGAAAGCTCCGTTGTTCACTGATCTTTTCAGTAACATCATGCCTTAGTCATAGAAGTACCGTAATTAAGGATAAAGTACCAAGCAGCACGCTCTTTCTTTCGGTCACATGGGATATGCTGACTGTGATGGATTGTTGGCCCTGAAGTCCTTGGAAGTCATAAATCCAACCCACCATAGCAGGCAGAGGTTTGAGTCAAGATTCCACTTTTATTCATGTGGAATATCGTTTTTAATTTCATCATAGTGTTAGATACAAATATCGGATTCCAAAAGGTATATCAACCGTACCATGTCACAATGTGCGAGTTTTTTGAAGTTTTGGTTTGTTTTTCCTATTATTGGGGTTTAGAGGGTGTTTTTTGGGGTCTCTGCCGGTGAAACTTGGTAATTTCAATTTGAAGATTGCTGATTTCTCAGTCATGACGTGCTTAACGAGTAGATTTATTATTAATTCAATTGTGGTTGACATCAATAAGAGGCTTAAAATACAGATGCCTGTAGGTCCAGTGAGGAGATGGATGTCACCAGAGCTCTACGAATAGGTAGGCGCTACTCAGGATCAATGCAATCAGAGGAGTCGGTCTTGGATCGTGAACATACATTTGTCACCGGCAATTCCAGTCGTCATCTACGCCGAGACTGTTCCCCTCTTCAGGCATCTGCATCAGCCGGACAACATTCAGAAAGCAGAGCTTACTTCCTCTGGCCGGCATCAAACCGGCTTAACGGTACCGCTGAGGAGAGGGCAGCTTATTTTGGCGGTGTCCAGAAAGAGGTGGATTCAGATACACTGGAGCGTTTACCGAGTGGACAACAAGCTACTACATTGCTGGATTTGATGACAATAAGAGCGTTCCATAGCAAAATACTGCGCCGCTACAGTCTTGGAACTGCTATTGGCTTTCGTATTAGAGAAGGTGTGCTGACCAACATACCTGCTATACTCGTGTTTGTAGCTCGAAAGGTCCATAAGCAGTGGCTTCTTGACATCCAAAGACTGCCTTCTGCCCTCGAGGTATGAACTGCAGATACTTCTGTATCAATATGCATTTGTTCTTTAAGTGCAGAGTATCCCATTTTTGAAAAGATTTAATACGTGTCTTGATTATTTTATTTCTCTATTTTTTCACACTTAGTTTTTCAAGTGCAAGTATCCTAATATTGAAAATAATAGTGATATTTCAACATTTAATGTTTTTGCTTACCTGTTACGTTTTTCCTGTGTATCTGTGAAGGACACTTTCGAAAATTTATAAAGATTTCAATCTGGTATACAATAAATTGTTCTCCTATTATGCTACTTCAACACAGTCAATCTCTGCTACAGTACTATTTTGAATGAAAATCCTTCTCTTGCCGGTTTCAATTCATCTTTAATTAATGGCTTCCTGTTGGATAAAGTTTTGGAAGGCTTTTAGATAGTGGTTCTGAAGATATTTTGCCCTTGAATTTTAATGAGAATCGTAATGCCCCTTCAGTCTTTTTCTTTGGCCTTTTTAGGGTTTTCGGTTGTTCTTTGTGGTCACAAGTCTTCACCAAAGGTCAAAGTCATGTCATAAAGGAAAGACTAGACTTTACAGCTAGAATCTTATATCGCAATGAATTATAGTGATTAATGAAGATCAATTTCTTTTCCTTGACGAGTTAACAGTAAAGTTCAGGTATGTATTGAAATTGATGATCAATGAAGATAGACACCAAGTGGATTAGTCATGGAGATGGAACAATCATGCTACCTGAAGAGGATTTGATAAGGTTTAAAATTTTTCCACTTCAACAAATGAATTGGCTACAACCTCTATATTCAGATTTAGAAAGCTCTAATCTCCGACGGTCGCAGCATTAGAAATGGTCTTAGTGATTATTCTCTGTTGGGTACTACCACAGAGGCCTCAGCACTGTTACTATTTAGTCGCTAATAACTCTTGTGGTACCTTCTGTAGTTATCCCGTGTGTTAAGTGAGGATGTACGTGGGCAGTATCCCGGATTTCTGAAGAGCCTGTGCAGAATCTGGTTGTGAATTAATATGTTATTGAAAATATTTATTTTCATATTAAAAAGTCAAAGTTACAAGGGAGTGCAGTTACAGGGTTTAAGGGGTAAGCAAGTTGTAAGGGTGTGGGGTATCAATTATAGAGGGTATGTGCCCTCAAAATCTGGGTACAAAGCACAGTTATCAGGAAACTGGGGTACTTGGAGATGTTGGAGACTGGTACCAGTACTGGTACATCTAATTTTCAAAGTACTTGGAGATGCATGCCATTTTTTTGATATAAATTTTTTTTCTCCAGAAAATTATCATGTCATAGAACTTTGAAAACAAGAATAGTAAATCAGTCATAAAAGAACAGTAAACAATAAAAACAATTTCTCTTTAGCCCATTACAATGATAGGGAATCAGTCATACAACTGTGTATGCCCCTCTCAAAAAGCCTACATTGTCAGCATATTTGTTCACTATAACTTCGTATTAATTTTTGTATCATCCAAAATATAAGCATGAAGCATTATCCAGACTTATTTTATTTATTTGCCTTCCCTTTTGCCTTTTAAAATGTTTTGCCTTAAGTTTTCTAGCAAGAGATGTCAATTTACGGTTGGGAGACTTTGAAAATGGTGGGAAATGGCAGCCAAAAGAATCCTATGTGTCGGGAAGTTTCCGAGATGTTTCTGGTACTAGATATGTGCCTCCGTCTTCGAAACCCATCTCAGGGGGTGGGAGACGGGTCTCCGAGTGACCATGATACAAAGTAAACTTGGATGTCCTAAAAATTTGGATTCATACTGAACTTGCGTGCGTTGTGTCATTAAACTTGAACATCAAAGTCGAAACTTGCAACATTACATTTGAATGAAACTTAACCAAAACTAAGCTTTTTAGTTTTTTCATTCACATTTTTGTGCCTCAGCTTTGTTTTTTTTAATATTGCAAGTGCTTACAAATATTCTGCTCATAAAAGCATCAACATGAGACATATACAAGCTCTTTCGAGCACAACAATGAGACTGATATCAGTTCCTTTTGAGCAACCACAGTAGAAACACTCTATGGAAGAACAGGAGTCACCACCTAGAAACCACCTTCACACTAGAAGCCAACCACGAAAAACCAAGGGTGACAACTTAGAATTCCATATTAGATTTTCGCTTGGAATTTGAACTTAGGTCTCCACATTGAGAACTCAGTGCTTTAATTGATTACAACCTCTAAGACTGTTATAGTTTTTTATTTTTTTAATATGTTTTTAATTGGGTATGCCTAAAATTGAGAGTAAATGCCTACATTTCATTATTTGATGAAGAGAGGCATTAGGCTAATTCGGATGTGTTTGACTATAATGATTGACTGTTTTCCTATTTTGAACAGGTAATATATATCTCTGCAATATATTGCTCACAGTTAATGTGGTAATTTGAATTACCGATTACGAGTATAATTTGTAATTTTTCTGTTTACTTTATGCATATCAGGGTTAATTTTGTTTATTTATCTGTATTTTATTAATATTTTTGTTCAGATCTACATAAATTATATAGAGCTTGTGATCTCCAAAAGTTGGGAAACTTCTGTAGTCATTTCTCATAATTGTATCAAACCCGTACCTTGTTTACTAGGTTGTCACCAAATACAACAGATGTCCTAGGCTTGTCTGGAAGTAATATTAAACAAATGATCTTCGAGAGAACACTGGGTTTTCTCCATAGTCATGGGCCATGGCCATAGTAATAGTTAATGGCTAGGATGTAATATTGGAAAAGCAGTAACATGGAACCTTAAGAATTTAGCAAGGTTATCCGACATAAATGGGTTTATTTTAGGTCTGAAATTGAAAAAATGAGTTAATATGCTTGAATGTACCTGTGGGTAGTCCGAAAAGGCGCAATGTTGCCAATGAGTGGGAAAAGGAGGACAAGACAAAGATTTGAGGTGCTGAAAAAAAGATGTTAAAAATAGAACATGACCTAATGGTGCCAATCTATCTGAAGGCTCGAAGGGTTTTGTGAAGGCCTTTTACTGGAAATCACTTAAATCTATCATAATAAAAACACACAACTATATTCAATTAATGCCATCGCCATTAATTGCAGTCAATTATGTGGAAAGGGATGAGGGTATTGAGTACATCAATGATCATGATGGCGAAGAAAGTTTTGCTACCCTTAGTCTTTGAACTAAACAAAACTGGAAATCACTTAAATCCCTCATAATAAAAAAACACAACTATATTCCTACTAATGCCATTAATGCAGTCAATTATGTCGAAAGGGATGAGGGTATCGAGTACATCAATGATCATGATGGGGAAGAAAGTTTTGCTACCTTTTATCTTTGAACTAAACAAACAATTCCGCATAAAGACTATATTAACTATTTGATATGTCTTATCTGAACAGGTGAGCACCACATAGGTTGGTCATTTCACACAAATCTTGTTTTGAACAGCATATACCCATCTTTAGATGGTTTTGACTCTCAACCTTTGGCCAAGCATATGGGAGCCGTGTAATGACAAGTTTAGATAGTGATTGTTCAAAGGATCTGATTTAAATATAATTTTAGAGTTTTGGACCTGTGGATCAACTCATTTTATGTTGGGGATGAGTTAATTTTTTTTCGCTACTTGGTCTTCGATAGGCTGGTCAGCATTCATAGTCAAAGGTGACGTTTCACCTGTCCACTTTTCCCTCTATCCACTCCCTTCAGATCAAACTGCTGTAAATCTAGATGGTACTTATATAGCTGAAGGGGAGTTAATAGTTTTACGCACAGTTTCCAGACTTGGATTTGGAGAGTACTTTTCAAGTCTAAAATTTGCAACTCAGCAAGTACTCGACGACTTAGAAAGTAATAAAAATTAAAATATCTTAAAAAAGCATTTTTTACAAAATTCAATTTAAATTTGACATCTCAAAAGAGAATATTTATGGTATTATGTCTAAAAAATGTGTGAAAAATGCGTTTTAACCAACTTTTTACCCATGTACACATTTTTACCCACTTTTTTCTTGTGCCTATGAAAATTCGTGGAGCCAAAAAAAAAGAGCACTTGGCAACTCAGAGAGTATTTGCAGAGTTTGCAAACTATGGTTTTATGCTTATCAAAGCGGCAACTTCTTTGTTAGATGCTGTTGAGAAATGGAAAGAAACCATGGTGTAGGCAAAGTAAATGTGTCTCACACTAATGGACTATTGCACTGACTGGCAGGCTATCTCATTCTGTGAGGTGGCCTGCCGAAACATTCTCGAAATTTACTACTAATTCTCTGGAGTTTGTAACAGGTCAATTGAAAATGATAAACTATCCATGAGAAATTTTAATGCTTTAATAATGAGTCTACTTGAGATATGTATTCAATGAGATATGGATTAATTACTTTTAAGTCATACGATTAGTTTTGCCTATTTTAAAGCTTCAACAAGTAGTGTATTGAGATAGAATGCTCTGAAGAGGTCATTTTTTATTGATTTAATATTTAAGGAGCAGAATTTATAGTTTATACTATTCTGTCATCTTATCTCATCTTGCTCTATATGAGATAATAATTTAGAAGATTGATTTGCACAGGGTCCAGGTGGTGTTTGGTGTGATGTGGACGTTGTTGAGTTCTCATATTATGGGGCACCGGCAGCAACACCAAAAGAACAATTGTATACAGAATTGGTAGAAGGTCTGCGGGGAAGTGATCCGAGTATTGGTTCAGGTTCTCAGGTATGATCTCTCCTTTTTTGTTTTTGCTTTTAAGTAAAATGTTGTTCTGCTCTTCATTGGTTGTCTAGGGTTATCTATTTGCATGTTACAAAATCTGCCGAATTAAATAAGTTCCATTATCTTGTTTTGATCTCTGCCAACTTGAAATTACCAGTGACTTATTCTACTATAAATCAGATGTTTAGAATTGATGTAATTTGTTATCTGAAATCAAATCAATGTTGACATTGTTCTGATATATTGAGGTCAAATAGTTGCTGCATATTTGGGAATGCTTCTATTGTGTTAAATTTTAACACTTCTAGCAACTCTTTCCTAAAGGAAATGCTTATTTGGAATATATTTTCAAGAAGCTAAAATATTTTTTATCTGCTACAGACAATGGTGTGAGAAGAAATATGAATTTACGTATTTACTTATTGTCAACAAAAAGTGCAAATGAAGCTGTGATTGAAAGCTGTTGTTGTTTCCAAAATATGGAGTAATAGTAGAAACATGCTTTGAGAAAAATGAGGAATTATTTTGGGTATGGTCTATGGAATTGGATCACAAAATAACAATGAGAGAAAGGTCATTAACATGATACTCGGGTTAAGAACAATTCTTCTAGTAGTGCTTGAGAGCAATATTTTCATGAAGCTAAAATATTTTTTATCTGCTACAGACAATGGTGTGACAAAAAATATGAATTTGCGTATTTACTTATTGTCAACAAAAAGTGCAAATGAAGCTGTGATTGAAAGCTGTTGTTGTTTCCAAAATATAGAGTAATAGTAGGAACACGCTTTGAGAAAAATGAGGAATTATTTTGGGTATGGTCTATGGATTTGGATCACAAAATAACAATGAGGGAAAGATCATTAACATGATACTTATGTTAAGAACAATTCTTCTAGTAGTGCTTGAGAGCAAAGGGTATCTCCGTAGTTACCTGGAGACTCATAGCTTTACCCTTTGTACTCATCTTCCATATTGGAAATACATCCCCTTCTCAGAGGCACATATGGGGATGTCTCTAGATGTCGGGAGACTTCAGATGAAGTTCGTTCATGTCCATAGACATCTTGTCTCCCAAAAGTTTCTCTTTAAATATATGTGTATGTGTTTTTTATGAATGTCATATCCAACCATAGCCTTTAGGGGGTCTTCAAAAATGGCCATGTCCCTGCAGTGTTGGGTTAAAGATAATAGGTTTAAGGATAGATAATTCTTTTTTAAAATTATTTGAGTTAATATTATACACTTAAAATTTGATTTTATTTCCAATGAACTAAAAGTTTTGCCTTTGAGCTTCAATTAGCAAATTACCAAAATCATAATGGGCAGCTATTTGTCTGAAATTAAAAAGTAAATAGGATAATTATTTTTACTTATCTTAGTTTAATATAGTTTTTCTTAATATCATGGTTGTTGCAAAAATGTTAATTTAATCCTGATAGCATTATCATAATTTGACTTAGAGTGGAAAATATCTCCTACTTTCATGTTAATTTAATGCTTCTCAAAAAATATTTTTTCCAGTTTATTATTGGTCAGGATTAGTTAAGTCTGAAATTGTTGATTAATTAGGAAATTACTGATTGAAATGAAGTTTCTCTTGTTGAGAGCTTGAAGTGTGAAACTTGATTCATATGAAGATCTTTGAAATTTATTATTGCTTGGGAGTTTACAATGATGCTCTTGAAACATTCTAGACATTGATGAACAGGGTATTCAAGAAGTCATTTGTCCTTTTTCTTTTTTGATTGTGTACTGGTTTATAACAAATTACTAGCAGATTTTTCAGAACACATGGATGTTGTAATGATATTTATCTGTGGACTTGTTTGTTAAGGAATCCCAGTGTAAGTTTTCCATGACATCCCTTGTGTACCTCATTTCAGTAAATAATGCACAGAGAAACCATGCATGGTGTGAGACCAAAGCGTTTAAGGAACTAGTTGGTCTCTTACCATTAGAATAGAATAGAATCTAGGATGCGGGTTCAGGTTTGGGTTCAAGTTGGAGTACGAAGGACCAGTTCGCCGGTACGTCAAAAAATTGAAAAGGGGTTTGGGATCGGGTTCGTTTTACAAAAACATGTATAAATTATATATACTGTTATACATATACATATTTATGCAGCCTAGAAGCATGAGTTAAGATTAGAATGTCGCATAGTATCATAAAAGTAACAAAAGCTTTAAAACAACATAAACTTGTAATCATAGCATCATGAATTACGATCATACCATCATAGCATCATATACTTCAAGTTCAACATCAAAGATTTAAAACACTAAAATGTCAAATGATAAATCATAACATCAAGTTTAAGTATCATTGTTTCAAGTTCAACTAATGGATTAATAATTTATTGATATTCTTCTTCTTCTTCATCATCATCATCTTCTATATGGAGCCTAATAAGACTCCAAGGTTAATTTTTCCCCACTTTTATCGGCGCAGTTTCCACC
>MU225221.1:576594-587875 GCA_018584345.1 Thuja plicata | reverse complement strand
AAGACTCCAAGGTTAATTTTTCCCCACTTTTATCGGCGCAGTTTCCACCCCAAATTATTAAATGGGGGTTTGGGGGCAAAGCCCCCAAGACAGGGTCAAGGGGCTGCGCTGAGTTTGGGTGAACCACGTTAAAATTGTCTTTTGTTGTTATCATTCATGTGTCTTTCATTCCTGTGTTTAATCTTCATTTGCATATAATTGGTAACTTCTGCATGTAATTCCCAACAGTGGATGTCAAAAATCTATAAGCCATTGTGATTGGATGCAATGCTAATAGATTTGGACTTGTGTACTGCCCTCTCAAGATGGTTGTTTTATTGTTCCCAAGAGTGGGAAATTTAATGAAAGAAAAAGAGATTAACTGCCTTTTCCTGAAGCATGTAGTGACATGGTGCACAATTATAGAGGTGTGAAAGAAATGGGTTGGAGTGTGCAGCTTTAAGACTTAAGGATAATATAAAAGAATGTGAAAGAAAACGTATCAGTGGATGCTTTGCAGTAATGCAGAACCTTCTGTTTTTCATGTTATCTCCATTTGCTAAGCTGCATTGCGACAATAGCTTGTTTAGAATTAAAGACATTCTGCTACATACTCTAGCTTTGTCATGATTCTACAAATGGAAAAAAACAGAAAATTTGGTCAGTTAGGAATAATTGCATTTTCTTCAAAGATCTCATTTACATTAGGAGTGACTCCTCATTCATTTGTTTATAAGGCGCTTGAGCATGGACAAACACCCTGCTTTGTAGGGCATCTAAGCTTTCCAGAAAACTTAGAAAAACTTGACCTCAAACTTCTACAAGTAGGAGGTAAAAAGCTAACATCAAGAGACCCATTTCGAAGGATGACAGCTGTCAGCAATGGACGTTTAGGGAGTTCCATATCATGTTCCTTTTCACCCTATTTCCATTCCAAATTAGGAACAAGCATCTGTGAACTTCATCATAGTCATATCCCTATCAGATGTTGAAGATGAAATCTTTGTTGTGGTAAACCAGTTAAGCCATTTTTTTCATTTTATTCCTTGGACTAGGTGTTGCCTCAGAGAATACTCACAACACTTGAGAGGATTTGGATTTGGAGCTAAATTTCAATTTTCTAAATGGCGAGGCATTTAAATGGCCATTTTTTTCATGAAAACTGCCACAATATCTTTATGAGGAGGCCCCATCAAGGAAAAGTGTTGTAGGTAGGGATGCAGTGAAGGCATTGGCTTCATTCCCACAGAAAAGCACTCCAATGCATTCTTCAATGTGCAGCAATGAAAACACTGAATCGGGAAGAGTAAGTTGGATTTCTTTTATTTTATCTATAATTTTGCATCTAATTTGTAGGATTGTTATGCATTTTATGCATTCGAATGCTACACAGGTATGCTGATATGTGCCCAGATACGACACTGTCATATCTGGATATGTCATTGGGCTCTGGCATGAACCACTATATCCAAGGACCAAAATGCATATACCATTAAACATGCCTGAATCTATACCCAAAACACTGGATGCCTTACACAGCACTGCTAAGGGGAGTGTCTGGTAACCTTGCCTTCAAAATAAGAAGTCTTCTGAGATAAGCGGATATCTTAGCCCTGGAGAAGTCTGTATGATAAAATGAATAGCTTGTCAACCCTAAAGCAGCCTTACAGGACGGGAGTCAATTGGTTGGCTTTGTGTAGTTTGTTCAATGATAGAAAATCCAGGCAACTTGGACCTCAAAGAAGCTTTCTAAGTTGGGACTGGATCTGTGGAGTTGAAGTTGTTTTTTTGTTTTTGTAAAACAGCTTATGAACCATGAGATGAGATTGCGTTAGTGCCCCTATGGTAGCCTTTTTGATGAAATAAATAAAATGGACATATCAGAGTAGTCTTGAGAGATGATCTTGAATGCAAGCATTATGCTATCTAAGTACAATCACAGCAGTGAGGAATGTAAATAAATACCTACATAAGATACTCAACCTTAATAATCATAATACAATTAAAGCTAGAAATTCATAGAACATTCATCTATTGAATTTGAAAACAGAATATGAATTTGTAAACTGAAGAAACAATCAACTGGACCTTGTAACATATCTCGGTTATTGTAGGGAACTTGGGAGATTGAAATAGTGTTATGCTAGCAATAAATGCCCTTTAAACTTCGGTGTGGAGCCCAAAGCTCTCTCTTACGATGTCCAATAATCCTCTTATATCTTCTCAGGTCCCAAGATGAATTGCCACAAATTGATTTTCAATTTGTACGTATCAATTTCACATGTATATAAGGTAACTTATTTTCTCTTTTGAATCTTTGATGTCATTTGTCTTCCCTCACAGAATAATTTTTACATATGAGAACCATTTCTGCAAGTCCACAGCCTTCAGAGGCAATGAAAGGGTCTACAAGTGCCATGTCTTCTGGAATTCTTATCCAGTTACCTCCAATTGTAGGAGAAAGAAAGAAATGATACAAATGGCAGTGAGAAAATTATAGAGGCACTAACGGAAAAAAGGCTTTGACTGTGTAAAGGGAATTTCTGGGTGGTGAGTATGGGTAATGGTTCTCTTAGGGGTTTCACTGCATAAGAAGGCATGTGGGACATGAAGACATTCTTTTGATTGTAGTTAATATAATTAACTGCACATGTATTTTTCTTGGAGGAAAAAATAGGAAAACGGTGGTGAGAAAGTCTACTCAGTTTCCAACATAAATGCATATTTGAATGTGTCGGGGAAATTTCTGGGTGGTGAGTATGGGTAAAATGCATTCCCTTAAGAGGTTTCCTTGTGACCAAAATCATTTAGAACTCTTTATCTTGCAGAGGATATACCTATTATTCATCTATATTAGCCTCTAAAAGATGGGCATATGTTGCTGGATTCGTCTTTATTTTGATATGTATAGACTGTTTCCTTATAGGTTTTAATGACATTTCTATATGCTGTTTCATTTGTGTCTTTGTAGGGAGAGTGCTGTATTTGGCTTTCTTTATGCTTGCTTTGTTATAGGACCCAAGTATTCTCATACTCACTGTGCACAAGCACTGTAGAAGTTTGTGTAAAGGGAAGCTATTTGTCATTTCTTTTACCTTAAATGTATAATATTTGCTATCAATTTTTATGCTCGTAGAATCTAAAATGAAAATATTAAACAAACATAGAAGACATGCCAAATGAAAACAAATACGAAAATAAAAAATTCAAAATAAGAAATACCTCTTTGAGTTAGCTCCAAATTGCTTGAGGGCTGCTCCAAAGATTTTGTCTGCTCATCCAAATGTAATATAGGCATCCTTTAGATGCACTTGCTGCTACAAACCTGCTCTAGTTGCATTCAATCAACGTTGCTGCCAATATGTCTGCTAGTTTTTGATTGAGTGGATTGTATTTACTATTTTTGGCACAAATGTGCTTTTTTATCTCCTTGTGCTTACAAATGAAATTAATATCATTTTTAAGTGTTCAAGGTCATTTTGAGTGTTTTTTTTGGCCTGATTATTGTGGCTGAGCCTATTTGATTTGACCCATTGAGTTCAACAAATCTGGTAGGTTCACCGAGTTTGACCAGACTTGCCAGGTACCTGATCCCAAGTCTTCTCACATTGTTTTGACTGGTTTTGCTTGGGAATTACAAAACCTAATGAGTTTCTGGTGAGTCCTTGTAATACTTCTTTGAAGTTTCATCACTCTTTGTACTGATTTCATCTCTTCTTGGATGCAGTATTTCAAGTAGATCCTTAGCATTCTATAATCTTAGTTATTATAGAGCTTGACATTTCAAGAAGAGGTGGAATTACACTAAAAAATTGCCAAATTTTAGCACATTTTCAAGCTTATCTAAATAGTTGAAATTTTCTTAGAGAGAATCTGAACATAAACTGAAAGGGAAACTACAATACACACGAAACTGTCAAATTTTAGGCCATATGACTTTTTTAATCTGATCAAAGACAATTATTTAATTGGTTGCTTGCAAATGTCAGTTATGATCTATTTGTGAACAAGTATTCTGTGGTTTACCTGTGAATACTTTCTATTATGTTTCTGCATGAGTGGCAGCTATGTGGCTTTTATAGGAGGTATAGAGCTCTGATTTATTTCTATATGAGCTATTTTTTTCAGGTTGCAAGCCAAGAAACATATGGAACACTGGGAGCTATTGTTAGAAGTAGAACTGGCTCTCGTCAGGTTGGCTTTCTGACCAACCGCCACGTAGCAGTAGATTTAGATTATCCAAACCAGAAGATGTTTCACCCATTGCCCCCAAACCTTGGACCGGGTGTTTATTTAGGTGCTGTTGAGAGGGCTACATCATTCAATACCGATGATCTGTGGTACGGAATTTTCGCTGGCATGAATCCAGGTTATCTCAATAAACTTTATTATGTCATCATTAATGCATTAAATTATGGTGTATGTTCTCGTGATATTTATGTAATTGTGTTGTCAAACAGAGACATTTGTACGAGCAGATGGGGCATTTATTCCATTTGCTGATAGCTTCGATATTTCCAAAGTCACTACTACAGTGAAAGGCGTGGGAGATATGGGTGAAGTCATGTGTGTGGACCTGCAAAAACCTATTGGAAGTCTCATAGGCAAGCAGGTGGTGAAGGTGGGAAGAAGTTCTGGCCTTACAAGAGGAACTGTAATGGCTTATGCTCTGGAATACAATGATGAAAAAGGCATCTGCTTCTTTACAGACTTCCTTGTTGTAGGAGAGAATAAACAAGCATTTGATCTCGAAGGTGACAGTGGAAGCCTTATACTAATTACAGGGGAAAATGGTGAGAAGCCTAGGCCAGTTGGAATTATATGGGGTGGCACGGCAAATCGTGGGAGACTGAAGCTGAAGAATGGTTCTGGTCCTGAAAATTGGACAAGTGGAGTTGATCTTGGCCGTCTGCTTGACTTACTTCAACTTGATCTGATCTCTGGTGAAGATGCTCTTAGAGGTATGAATTTGCATTTTGGTTCTTATTATTTTCATGATTGTCACTTTCTTCACACCATGATCAATGGGGTGGAATTGTACTGCTGTCTACATCTTTTATGCTTTTTTCTTTTTCTGTTTTATAACTTGTTTATGAAAGTTCTTAAATGCAGAAAAAGGGGATGGAGGGGATGGATTAATTTACACGTAGTTATAAATGAATTGAAATTTAAGCTATTTAGTTGGATTATTACCTCAGGCTAAATATAATTTTTATAACTCTGTATTTGACTTCACTTGTGTTTTCCAGCAAGATTGGTTTGTATGAAGTTATACGTCGAGAAAATAAAATTCTAATAGTGTGATTAGTTGGATTACTACCCCAGGCTAAGTATAATCTCAATAACATTGTACTTGATGCAGTTATAAGTGCAGTAAATTTGCCCAGGTTAGGTTATGATCTCTATAACATTGTATTTGATGCAATTATAAGTAGAGTAAATTAAATTCACCCCAGGTTATGTAATCTTGATAACATTGTACTGACGTGGTTATAAGTGGAGTAAATTGATCTCAAGTAAGCAGCTTAGTTAGATAATGTTTTAAGACTAACCTTAGGCTAAGTAAAGACTAACCTTAGGCTAACTATAACTTTGATGATATTGATCTTGATACGGTTATTTGTTGGAGTAAAAAGTTGGATCACTGTCCCAGACTTATTGCGATCATGATAACATTGTACTTGGAATAGACAATCGTGAAAGCTCAAGATGCAAGATAGAGTGTTTTAGTAGCAGTTCAAATATTTTAGATTCTTGTAAAGCCATTTAGGTGAATTGCTACCCCTCATCAAGCATAACTTTGTTAGCATTGTACTTGATACAGACAATAGGAAAAGCTGAAGATGCAAATCTATTTCAACAATTGTTCCCCTGAGATTTAATTTTCTTTTGGGGAGTTTTAGTTTATGATAATGGAATTATTAGTAATTTTTGTAGTTGGTTTCATTTTTAAAGTGCAGAGGATTGCCAATTAGAGGAAAGATTATTGTAAAAGAACTATGTAATTTTTTATGCTTAACTTGGACGGCCTACTATTATTCATATTAAATAAATTTGCAGTTAACATCCTCAAACAATTTTCCATACTGACTATAGGAAATAATCCGTGAATGAAAAGGGAATTAGATAATGTTTTTGAATCCGGAGTTCCATTTCTTGTGAAATTATCAAATCTATAGAATCATAGGCCATCTTCTAACATCGTTTATTGTTTTTTAATATTTTCCAGAAGCTGTTGAGGAGCAAAGGCGATGGTCATCATCAGGACCCATTGATTCCAATGTTGGGGAGTCCTCGCCAAGAGGATACAGGATTGTTCCTTTACCATTGGCTGAAAAGGAGAAATTAGAAGAGGCATGCCAACCTATACAATATGAAGATGTGTCAAATTTCCATGGGCCACATTTATCTCTCCAGAGTGGAGTTGAAACTAATCTGATATTTAAGCAAGAACCTACAAGGTTGGCTGAGGCGTCAACAAGTGTGGAGCACCAATTTATGAAGGACTTTCATATGTCACTTGGGCACCCAGAGCAGAGTAGATATCCTGAGTCTGGGAACTTATCAGCGCTTAGAGATGGAAAAGATGGGTCCAGTGAGGACATTTCCATTGGTTTGCATTTATACGACAGAGAGGCTAAAAAGAGGAAACCAAATTCATAATTCATTGGTGAGAATAGAATTTACAATGTGTACAAACAGCCCGAGTGATGCTTTTCCTGTGCTAGCGTTCAAATGGCAAAGCCAGAAGGAAATTATGTAGCTCTCACCACTATTATTTAATATAGTAACATAATTTTTGGCTGTTTAAATCTTTGTCATTGTTGAGAGTCCTCTGTTTCTAAATTTCCATTCTCTGTGTATGATTTTTCCCCAGGAACTATTTTCTCTTGAACCATTTTCTTCTATTAGCTTAAATTTCCAAGCTGGAGATGTATCCTCTAAATACATGATAAGTGATCTGTACTCTCTTGAGCTGGAGGAGGAAGCTTATGTAGAATATTAATGGTTGTTAGGCGTGCTCTGATTGAAGACAGTCCCCAGTTCTTTGCAATTTTCATTATATTGATTCTAAATGCACTAAAAATATGTGAGTATGGTGACATTCACATGGGAAAGACTATCTTATACCTTGAATTTGTATATTAGTAGTTCATTTGCTTAAATAAGATTATCACAGATGATCTTATTCTGGTGGGAATCATCAATTTCATGTCAGATCGTAGCCTTGCCATAATGGTTTGTGTTATGCAAGATCTCATTAGAGAGAATGGTTGAAGCACTTGCCCTGTTGGAATTTTGTCCATGCCAGATTGGTTAACCTGGAGTTCGTTTGCTTCAATTATTTGCAAATTAATAAATAGGCAAACCTTGACAATCTTGTTCAGATGGGAGTTACAAGGCTTATGCTATGATCATATCTTTGTGAGAAGGGTTTCTTTTAATGGCTTATCAGTCTGAAGTGAATCGTTTCACTTTTGTCTGAGGGAATCTTATTCATATCAGAGTGGTTAACCTGATGTAAGCAATTATCTACGTGCAATATTGTGTATCAGTATTAATTATTTTAGTAGAGGCTAAGAAGTGATCTTACTTATTGTAATTGTAGCTTTATTATATTATTATGTTACCTATGTTCTTAGTGAGCTTACCTATGTTATATTACTATGTTCTTTCCTACGTTCTTAGTGAACAGAATGAAAATAAGTGTATTAATTCTGTTTTGGTTTAGTAGAGATGTAAAGTGTTGTACATGTACACTTGTTTGACACTTATTTGATTGCAGTATATTTGAAGTTAACTGCATGCTTAGTGACCTTCAATTTTAGCTGTTCCAGTGTGGCAGGAAACTAAACAATGGTGTCCATTGGTAAGAAAGCTTTGCTTTGTTATTTGGATTTTAAATATATTTCTATAAGTATATATGAATTCACCTCATACAATTTACAGATGAACGTATCTTGCAGTTCACAATTTTTTTATTAAGTCTTGCTATCTAGTTTAACGTCTTTTTCATGGGATGTTCAGTGTTGGTTATATTTTAATTGTCTTTCCACCGTGGATACCACCACTAAAGTCAAATCATTACCTGTAATACTGTCATAAATTGAAAATGCGTTTGGCAATAAATTACATCATATACCATAAACCATTACTGTCAGATTGAAAATGCAGCTGGACAAGAATTACATCATGACATCTACCAATACTGTCATAGATTCAAAAAGCAGTTGGTTGTAAACAACAATATCTAATACTAGTCATTAGAGTCAGATTCAAAATACGGTTAGCCATAAACATCGTCATATAAATGTATGCCATTAAGGCTTAGAAATATTATCAGCATGAAGGATAAATTGGAGGACATGCACCGTACATTAATCAGAGGATGTGCACTGCACATAACCATCAACAAAACATAGATATACGTATCCATACAGTGTCATACCTAGTCTCTGGTTACTTGCCATGGTACTATGGGTCATTGTTGCTGACATTCCAGCGCTAACTGTACACCATTGGCTTCTGTAGTTTCCTTGTTGCTATATCATTGCCTTTATGTAGAACATTTCTTCAATCTCTTATAACTTAAGCGTTGGAGAGAGTTTTGCATAAATTTAAGGCCTTTTCAGAGATAATAAGCCCTATACAGATGTCCAAGGGGTTGTGGTCTGTACCAATCCTAGTAGCAAATTTATGTTTAAAATCTTCAACCTAATTAGGTATGGCTTCAATGTCCTCAATTGTTTCTTCCATTGCTGTCTCGGTCTCAGCTCCAGTATATTAATTGTTATCAGGTTCTAAAATAGTGAGGGCATGTGACTCCGAAGGATGGGGTTTACTATCGTAATGATTTTCTGATCTATAAAGAACCTAAGCAGACCACAGAAATTTCATAATAACCTCCAGGTTGTTATCGATCGATATAATACCTTACCTAACAAATAGCCTGTTCCACGTTGACTGTTTAACCAAACCACGTGGTTTCATGCCCTATGAGTTTTTGATCGCAGAAACATATAAATGCTTGCAGACTCTATTGGATGCCCATTCAGAGACATTTGATTGACGCTACCACAAACAAGTTTTTCCATTAGAAAGCCTTAGTTCCATATTCCATGATCCTCTTCGCTAACATAAAAGTCCTAGAGTCAGAAATCATGAAAAGCTGGATAGACCATTTGCTTCGAACACTGCGTCACATCATCTTACACAATTGAGCCCTAAGCTTTGTGTTAGTAAATAGTATGTGAAACCAGTACGGAAAAAATTAAAATACACATGTATACATATATACGTATATACATGTGTGTATGTGTACACACAGACTTAAAAATTTGGCCGGAAATTGTGGATGGCCTAAATGGGTGCATATAGGGCCTGCTTGTTTGTTGGGATTGACCTGGAATTGGAAAACAGGAATTGGTTTCCCTTCTCAAAATTGAATTTTCAATTCCAATTCCATGCCTCAATTCTAATTCCAGGTTCTAAGGTGGAATTGCAGAATGCTCATTTTGGACCAAAATTAGAATTGGCCTTTACCAATTCACCAATTCCCGTTTTCCAATTCCAAGTTAATGAATTTTTAAACGTCTTGAAATACTAAGATAAAAAAACTTGGATCATTTTTGAGATTTGAAAGTACGTTGGAGTTGGAAATAAAAATATAAACCTTTAAATTAATGTTCCATTTGAAATTTAGTTGTGCAAATGTTGATTAAAAATGATGAAAAATAAACAAATAATTACTATTTAGAAGTGGAATTGATTATTCATTATTGTGAAGTTTGTTTTGATTATTTGTAATTGTCGAATTTGTGTATTCATGTTAATTTTCATATAATTTATATATTTTTTAGGAGTCTTGATACATAAATATATAGGTGTCTTGATTCATATAGATCGATAAATAACTTTGTATGAAGCTGGTTTCGTCTTTTCCGTTACACCTATTTGCATACGCTTACCAACTTACCCTCCCTCCATTTGTCATGCCTCATCCATATGATTACATACTTTCATACATTCTTCTTACTTGTTTATTATACTATGACACACATATCTCCATATATATGTTATCCATTATGGCTGGCTCCCTTTAATATGGGATTGTCCTACCCAATATTTGATAATTATTTATTTTCAATACACGAGGTTTACTATGTGTTGATATGTTCTTGTATTTAAAGAGATTTCATGCATTCATTCTAATTCATAAAAGATTCTCTTAATTCTTAAGCGTTATTCAACTACCATTTCCATTTACAAACTTAAATTGGAGCACTAAAAGGATTCAAGTTTTTCACAAACTTTAGGGGATCATATGCAAAACTAAAAAAATATTGTTCTCAATTATTTGTACACATTTTTGAGGGTTGATCTTGGAAAACATGACTCCTTGTGATATATGAACAACCTTGTGACGTATGAACAACCTTGTGAAGGTATTTTCTAAATATTGTCCATCCATTAGATATTAGTAGACAAAGAAGTTGTAAGGTCCACCCATTTTTGGTTCCAACCACACCTTGGTTAATAGTAAGTTTTGTAAGTTGGTATCTTTGGTACTTGTCAAGTAATGACAAAGTTATGCTTGTGAGTATAGCATAATCCTCCAATGAAATGTTCACTATTGTATGTGTACTAATTTGTTTGGGTAAATGGTTTAATACCTTTGATTTGACAAATGAGTTATCGTATTATAAATGAATGAATTGATTAGGAGATTTGTTAGAATTTAATCTTTCCTTGGTGAAAATATGTAATTAAAGGATAAACCAAGGTATCTTATATTGTATTTGTCCTCTAGTCCATGTAGGAGGACGTGTCACATTTTTGTAATTCTTTTAATAAGGAAAGTAGATATCCATCCTTAAGAGGAATCTCACATTTGACATACACACAATGTGAATGTGGCATGCATAGAAGATGGGAGTTACATGCAAACTCCTCCACTCATCTCTATTTAAGAGATGCCTCTCACACACTTGCTAAATAATCTCCTCTTCTTTCTCACTTCTCCTCACATTTTCAAATTTACTCTCAATATTGTATTGAGCTTATTGCTCTCATTCTTTAGGCTTTGTGCCAATTTCATATTATTCACAAGGGGTTTTTTTCTTGTTTTTTCCCTTTCAAATCCTTGTGTTATTGTCTTAATTTTTGGAGCATTGTGGTGATCTTGATTGTTGATCTATTGAAAGAAAATCTCTCTCTCTCTCTCTCTCTCTCTCTCTCTCACACACACACACACACACACACACACACACACACACAGTATTTGGTAAATCTCTTCCATTGC
>MU225221.1:550574-563573 GCA_018584345.1 Thuja plicata | reverse complement strand
GGAACCTAGGAGAGAGGGAATAGAAAAGTCCTTCTGGTTAGGGTCTGAGAGTAGCCCTAAGAGACTCAAAGGTGAGTCTAGAGAGTCCTGAATTGAATAGGATTCCAGGTGAGATTCCTAGAAGAGACTAGGAATTTTAGAGAGTTAGGTGACCTCCCCATCACTATCATTTATTAAGCCCGCATAACCTGACTCATCATCACATGTAAGATATCCCCAAAATACAGAGACTCGCTCTGTCAAGCATCACTGTCACAGTCTAGAAACCAATATTCACTAAAACATCTGTAACAACTCCAATATGCAATATTAATCCAAGCGACCTTAGGAATAAGATCATCACACATCCTTCTTCATATTATCATCTTTGATCATTCTGATTCATCCGTACAATATCCGTACACTTCTGTCAGTCATCATACAATAGTAATAACCAGTCTATTCTCTCCATAGAAACATATGATGACATCAGTGACAAAACATGAATTCTAATAGCATCAGTAGTACCCAATTCTAATATCATCCAACAATATCCCCCTTTGGCATTGATGCCAACATATGGGAAAATCTATCAACCCAAAATTACTCTCTCTCAATACAATCTTCTCATTATCCTCAACACAATTCTCCCTAAAGGAGTAGGGATTTTCACATAGAATCTCTCCCCCTTTGAAAAAAATGGAAAAGGTTGCCATAACTCTTCTTTAATATTTTGCAAGGTGTAGATTTTTCAAATCTTCATGTCTGGCTTCCATGTGCAAAATCACCCAAATGCTCTCTATAGTGTTCTTGCGATCACTCCCCCTGAGGAGTAGATCCATACATTAAGTCCAGAAAATGATATAGCTCTGAAAGCCACTGGACTGATGCATGCCTGCATCAATTAATTATCACAGGGAGAGGCTCTCACCCCAAGAATGCTTATGAGATACTCAAAATCATCTTTTGGCAAAGGTATTGTAAACATATCTACTATTTGTTCCTTTGTGCTAACATACTCCAGTCTAATATCTTTCTCTACTACCTTGTCTCTCAAGAAATGATACTTAATAGAAATATGTTTATTCTTTGAATGCATTACATGATTCTTTGACATATTCACCATGCTAGTGTTATCACAATGGATAACCACTAGCTCTTCAAAAATTATTCCAATGTCCTTCAACATTTGTTTCATTCAAACAACTTGTGTACAATTTATAGCAGAAACAACATACTCGGATTCAGCAGTAGACTGAGAAATACAGACCTACTTCTTACTTAACCATGAAACCAACCATTTTCCAAGGAAAAATGCTCCACCACTTGTATTCTTTCTATCATCTAGACTACTTGCCCAATCAACATCAATATAAGCATGCAAAATAAAGTCATCTATTTTTTCATACCATGATTCATACTCTATTGTTCCTTTCAAGTATCTGAAAATTGTTTTCATAGTAGCAAGCTATGTCTCTTTAGGATCTGCTTGATATCTTGCCACAATTCTGACTGCATTGGAAATATCTGGTCTGGTGTGAGTTAGATATTATAGACCTCCAATCATTGATATGTACTTTATCTGAGAAACACTCTGAGTTTCATCATTATTAGTAATTTTATAACCACTCACTATGGGTGTCCCAATAGGTTTACAATCTTCCATTCCAAACTTCTTCAATATTTCCTTAAGGTACCTGGTCTGAGATATAAAAATACCATTCTTATTCTGATTAATTTGCAAACCAAGAAAAATTTCATCTCACTAACCTTTGACATTTCAAATTCTTTTTCCACTTCTTTAGAGAACTTTTTACTCATTTTATGATTTCCTCCAAAAATGATATAATTAACAAAAAATTCTATGATTAGGATTCCATCTTCACCAGTTCTTAAATATAAATTACTGTCTGCATTACCTTTTCTGAAACCAAGAGGAAGTAGATACCTATCTAGTCTTGCATACCATGCTCTTAGTGTTTGTTTTAGTCCATAGAATGCTCTCTTCAACTTACAAACCATGTCTTCATCTTCTGTCAAAGGAAATCCATCAGGTTTCTCTATGTATACTTCTTCTTCCAAATCTCCATTCAAGAATGCAGATTTCACATCCATCTGATATACTTTAAAGTCTTTATGTGTAGCATAAGTAAGAAATAATCTCACATCTTCCAACCTAGAAACATGAGAAAATGTTTCTTCAAATTCTATGCCTTCTTGTTGCGAGTAGCCTTTACAAACCAGTCTAGCCTTATTTCTTACCACTTCTCCTTCCTCATCCATTTTGTTTTTGAAAACCCATTTAGTTCCTATCACATTTTTGTTTTTAGATCTTGGAACCAATTCCTAGGTGTTGTTTTTCTTTATTTGTTCTAGTTCTTCCTGCATAGCTTTAGTCCAAGATTCATCTCTACATGCTTCATCAGTATTTTTCGGCTCAACTTGAGAAATCAAACAAATTTCATCTCTTACTTTTGCTTTGAAAATATTGAATTTGTCAAATGCCTCAGATTTCTCTCTTAAATATGTAACCCACATCATCCTAGAAAAGTCACCAACAAAAAGTATAAAGTACCTTTCACCATAATACGATCTTGTTCTTGTAGGACCACACAGATCTGTATGTACCAGATCCAACTTCCCTTTTGCTGAATAAGATTTTATTTTAAGACTGCTTCTAGTCTGCTTCCCCATAGTACACTCTCTACACATGGTGTTAGATGGTTTTAAAATCTTAGGTAGATCTCTTACAGCATTAGTCATACTTGCCTTTACAATATTATCAAAGTTAACATGACAAAATCTTCTATGCCATAACCAACTGTCATCAACCTTTGAAATAAAACAAGAAGCCTCAGATGTATTCAATTCAAAAACATTACCTCTAGATTTAGTACCATATGTGATCAAGTCTCCTGATTTACTTCTGATAGAACGTTTCCCATCAATGAATTTAAATTGATAGCCTTTGTCCACTAGTTTTCCAACACTCAACAAATTTTTCTTAAGTCCATCAACAAGTAGTACATTGTTAGTATTAGTTTTTCCATCCAGATAAATAGATCCAACTTTAATGATAAGCTTAGGAGTATTATCACCAAATCTAACAACACCACCATCATATCCTTTCAGACTAACAAACTTGTTTTTATCTCCAGTCATATGATGTGAACAACCACTATCTATAACCCATTCAAATTTATTTTCAACACGAGATACTAATGATTTTTCTTCATGTACAGGTTCATCATCCTTAATAGCAATAAATCCAATCTCATCATAGTCAACAACTTCATCATCAGAAACACCTTCAATAGCATAATAACATTCCTTTTCTTTTGGATACTTTGATTTGTAAAACTTAGGTTTATGTTTTGGTACCCTTGTAGGACATCGAGATGCAAAATGACCTATCTTGCTGCATGAAAAAAATTTCAAAGGTAACTTGCCTTCAAATTTACCCTTACCTCTCTTTTCTCTTCTAGCTATCAAGGCTACCACTTCATTTATCTTTCTTTCTTCTTCTTGTGTTTGTTCCCATTCATCAACATAGTCTCCAAGTTCTTCTCTCAAGTCACTATTGCTGGTGCTCGCAATTCCAGATAAGGTCTTTTTGTTTCTTTGCATAGTTTCCTTGAATGGTGACATCATCTTTAGGTAGAGAATCTCTTAGTTCTATGGCCTCAAAAGTAGTTAGCTTTCCAATCAACATCTCTCTACTAAAGTTCACTGTCAAAGGTATAATCTCATATATAGCTTGTACTTTAGTCCTATATGTAGGTGTTAGAGATCTGAGAATATTTGCAATCACTTCTTCCTCATTGTAAGTACCTCCAGAGTTCCTGATGCCAATAACCTCTTCAGTAATTCTCTATTCATATTCTCTAATGTTCTCATCATATTTCATTTTCAATAATTCCATCTTTGTCTTCCAGTTTTGTAGCTTCAATTGTTTGGTAAACTTATCTCCTTCATACAGTGCTTCCAATCTTGTCCAAATTTCATGTACAAAATCTAAGTCTTTTACTTCTGTGAATTTGCCTTCAGAAAGTGCGCTGATCAATTATTCCCTTGCGACCATGTTACATGAAAATAAATTATTTTCATCTTCAGTAGCATTATCAAGTTCATCCTCAATATTTATCTCTTCCTTCCTTTTTGCAATCATCCAGTAGTCGATTCCCAAACATAGAAAATGTGTTCTCATCTTATTCTTCTAACTGTCAAAGTTTTCAGGATCAAATTTTAGACTATCCTTCCTATAGTAACTCATCTTCAGGATCACCTCAAGCTGTTAAGATTTCTCTCCAAGGACTAGCAGCCCTAATACCAATTTTTAGGAATAACAGTCCACAAGTACAACTAAGAGCGGGGGTGAATGAGTTGTGAGACAGATTATTAAAAATTAAACTTTATAAAACAAAACTTCAATTCAAATGGTAACACAGTAAATGCCAACACAATAACACAATCCTTTGTTGTCGAGGAAACCCTATCAAAGGTAAAACCACTGTGGGAATTAGCACCCACAAATGATGTACTGAGAGTATAGTATCCCTTTAAAAATATTTATCTCTGTTAGGAGCTTATTACAACATTATAGTACACAGTCCCTGATAGGAGTCAAGAGTAATAGTGGGCTCACTTCCCAAAGAAGGTTAAAGCCACCCTCAAGGATTTACAATCTGAATAAATGTATATAAGAAATATACAATCCAGTGAACTGTCTGATAGAAACTGTCTTTGCTTGGTCAGTTCCAATGAAGTACTATAATCACAAACTCTTCTCTACATCCAACAACGAATCAAGCTTCATAGCTTCCACACTTATTAGCCTTTTCAACTACCTTCTCATCATACATCCATATTTTCAAAAGAAAAGATCTCTCATATACACCCTAACACAATAATTGATTAGGTCGACCAATTAAGTTTTCCCAACATACAAATAATTATTTAACCCCATGCTAAGATACACACGATACCTAAAACAAGTAAACATTAATTACAAAAAATTAGATATAATCCAAGATCCGTAATCCACACTCGCAATCCACAATGCACGCAAAATATCTGAAGTCGGCCCCAAATAGGTCTTCTCTAGAATACCCACCACAAATGACGTCAACAACAATCAAATGAATTACGATCAATAAAAAAAAATCCTCAATATGCCTTCTATCATCTCTTAAGCTCGCATAAACTGAATCATCATCGCCTGTAAGATATCCCCAAAACACAAAGACTCACTCTGTGAAGCATCACTGTCACGGTCTAGAAACCAGTCTTCGCTAAAACTTCTGTAACAACTCCAATATGAAATACTAAGCCAAGCGATCTTAGGAATAAAATAATCACACATCCTTCTTCATATCGTCATCTTCACTCATTTTGATTCATCCGTACAATATCTATACACTTATGTCAGTCATCATACAATAGTAATAACCAGTCTTTTCTCTCCACAGAAATATATGTTGACATCAGTGACAAAACATGAATTCCAACAACATCAATATTATCCAATTCTAATATCATCCAACATAGGTTCCCCTTATTATTCCAGGCAAACAATCCATTACTATGTTTAACATCCACAACCTTAAGAAGTTGAATCCTACTCCTTAGAAGTCCCATTGAAGGATCAAGCTTGGAGTCCCCCCCCCTCTTCTCTTTCAAAATTAATATTGCATTAAAATCTCCTGCCATGATCTAGGGAAAAAAGGTGTAAGAAAATGAACAAATATTATATGTGACCAAAGAAATGATTTTTCCAAAAAATTAGTAGGAATATAAATATTAGTAAGTATATTCTCACCAAATTCAAAACTTGTAGCCACCAAGAAAATAGAATATCTTCTATAAATCCACCAAAGTGGGACAAGCTTATGCGAGTCCCATAAGAAATCCATACCGCCAGAAGTTCCCTGAGTCTTAATGCATTGAAAATGACTTCTAACCCAAATTTTAGATGCCTTGTTGAGTATATCATCAATAAATAACTTAGTTTCTTGAATAACGACTGCATTAGAAGAGAAAGAAGGAATCAACTCTCAAATAGACTTTTGTTTAGGAATGCTAGTTAACCCCTGATGCAGGAGCATCCTGGGTTGCCTTGCTATCTTTCTCATCTTTGATCATTCTACCAGTAAGTGCTGAGTTGCAGTATATGCCGAGCTGTCTAGTGTTAGCCGAGTTCCTATGTGTACCAAGCTATCTAGTGTTGGCCAAGCGTTCCTTCCTGTGACAAGTGAACCCGATGATTAGTTCTTCTTTGACTAAGTTTATCTGTGTATGGTTCTTGTTGGAGCCAACTTGTGTACTTAATTTTTGGTTGTGTATTTAATATTTGGATCTTGTCTTGAGATGTGTGCAGACTGCTGGTGGTCTACCTTCCATCTTTGTAAGACACTTTTGGCTAGTATAAATAGGGATGTATTGGAGTAGGTTAGGTATCAACTTGTAGAGCAAGTAGTAGATGATATGAGAAGATAGAAGATAGAATAGTCTAGGTTTTTTAAATCTTGTTGGCCGTAACCTAGAAGGCCTCACAGCCAGACATGTATGCTGTAATTGGATGAATCAATAAAATATATTTTTCTGCTCCTTCTCTCCTTGGTGCTATTCTCTGTGTTGTTTTCTTCCGTTGTGTTTACTCGTAGGGTGGTTGGATAGTTGGGTGTACCTTTGGCTCTGGCTGTTCCTGTCCTGCCCTGCACCAGGTGGTATCAAAGTGAAGTTTTTCCTTGGTAGATTGGATCATGTAGAACCCTAAGTTGAATTTGGTTGCACGGTGATAGATCTATGTATTTGAACTATAACTTGCAGAGGGTTATGATCTTGCAAAAACCATCAAGATGGTTCGAGGTAGAGGAAATGCAGATAATGCCATAATAGACATGTTGAGAAAAATTGCAACCAGATTAGATGCCATGGAGATATCCTAGGGGAGAGGAGAACATCTTGATGATGCGAGTGATGATGAAGATCAAGATGATGAAATATTGTTGAGAGTATTGTTTAGGGCACATTAAAAGTTTGATGTTGAAATTATTCCTTATGATGACAAATTGGATGCTAATTTTGTGTTGCATTAGGTCTCTGATATGGAGAAGTTCTTTGAGTTTGAAAGCACTCTTGATAATAGGAAGGTGAAAATTGTAGTCACTAGGTTGAAAGGTCATGCCTCACTGTGGTGGGATCATTTGTAGACTGATAGACAAACAAGAGGAAAGGAAAATATTAAAACCTGGATTAAAATGGTGAACAAGGTGAAGAAGAAGTTCATTGCTGCTGATTACCAAGTTAGCTTGTTGAGGAAGATTAAAAACCTTAGACAAAAAGGACATGAATGTGAAGGAATACACTGAGGAATTCTATAGATTGGACATCAAATATGGACATGTAGATGACGAGGTTCAGAAGTTGCAAGGTACCTAAATGGATTGAGATCTGGAATCCAAGATGAAATAAGATGTTTTTAAAAATTGGATAGTGTGGAAGAAGCATACCAATATGCCTTGAAAGCTGAGGAGATCTTGACAAAGAAGTATGAACAAAGACATAGAGGTCGAGGTGGTAGATTCCAGAGAGGCAGAGGTAGATCCTATGGTGAAGGTGGAAGATCTGATAATTTTGTGCAAGATAATGACAAATCTATGTGGAAAACTGAAGATAAAAACAAGACTGAGTGGAAAGGTGGTAGTTCTTATTGAGGAGGTACTAGTTCCTACCGAGGAAGAGGTAGAGGTGGTTTTAGTGGTAATTGTTTCAGATGTGGAAAAGAAGGGCATAGATCTTTCGAGTGTAGACACTCTAATGGAAATGGACAAAGTCATAGAAAGGATGTGGTACAAGAGGATCTTGAGGATTTCCCAAGTGGACCTGAGGCTGAAGAAAACTTGATGGTAAGGAGAGATTTGTGCAATAATCAAGTGGATGAAGAACTTGTTCAGAGGAGAAGTCTTTTCAAGACTAGATGTAAGATGGCATGAAAATGTTGCAAATTGATTGTTGATAGTGGCAGTTTAGCAAATTTGGCATCAAATGAGCTGGTTACAAAGTTGTAATTGCAGAGGTTGATATGCCCTAAACCCTATCATGTTTCATGGATCAAGGATGAGCATAAGTTATTTGTAAGTGAGGAATGTGTTGTGAAATTCAAGATTGGAAATTACTTTGATGAAGTTCTGTGTGATATTATGCCTATGGATTGTTTTCATATTCTGTTGGGTAGACCTTGGAAGTATGATAGACATGCTGTGCATGATGTTAGATTGAATCAATATACTCTTTGGGTGAATGGGAAAAATAAAACATTGTTACCTTTGATTGAGGTTCCAGATGAGATAAATCGTACTACTGTAAAAATTTGCATGGTTAATGGAAAGCAATTTGAAAAAGAAATGAAGAAGAACCAAGTGTGTTTTTCTATAATCCCTAAGAAGTTGAGTTATGGTATTAATGACTGAGTGACATGGTATAGTAATGGCCAAGTGACAAAATATAGTAAATGTCGAGCAACAGATAGTGGAGACTGAGTGCTTGTAGAAATTCAAAACTTGTTGAATGAATAAAAGGAGATTGTTGCAGAGGACATTCATGATCGTTTACTGCCGATGAGAAGTATAAGTCATTGTACGAATCTGATTCTTGGAGCTAGTTTTCCAAAAAATACAACATATAGATTGACACCTACTGAGAATGAATAACTTAATAGACAAGTGTAGGAGTTGTCGTAGAAAGGTTTGATAAGAGAAAGCTTGAGTCCATGTGTTGTACCTACTATATTGGCACCTAAAAAGAATGAAGAGTGGAGAATGTGTATTGATTCTAGAGATATCAACAAGATAACAATGAAGTATATGTTTCCTATGCCGAGGATGGATGACATAATGGATTGCTTGAGTGGAGCCAAGAATTTTACCAAGATTGATTTAAAGAGTGGCTATAATCAAATTAGAATCAGAGAAGGTGATGAATGGAAGACTACTTTCAAGACAAAAGAAGGTTTATATGAGTGGTTGGTTATGCCTTTTGGTTTGAATAATGCACCTAGTACTTTCATGAGGTTGATGAATGAAGTTCTCAAGAAATTTTTTGGTAAGTTTTTGATTGTTTATTTTGATGATATTCTGATATTTAGTAAGACTAAGGAAGAACACCTTGAGAATATTATACAAGTGTTGCAAAGAATGAAGGAGCATAAGCTACTAATTAATTTGAAGAAGTGTTCCTTTATGCAAGAAGAGATTGTGTATTTAGGATTTGTTATTTCAGCTGATGATTTGAAAATGGACCCTGAGAAGGTTAAAACAATTTTGGAGTGGCCTACACCTGAGAATGTGGGTGAGGTAAGATCATTTCATGGTTTGGCTAGTTTCTATAGAAATTTCATTAAGAATTTGACTTTTGTTTGTAATGCTATGACCGAGACTATGAGAGGAGATAAAAAGGATTTTAAGTGGACACATGGAGTTGACAAGAGTTTTGAGACTTTGAAATAAAAGGTTACTGAGTTACCTATGTTAGCTTTACGTAATTTAAATAAGGTATTTCGAATTGAGTGTGATGCAAGTGGTAGTGCAATAGGAGCTGTGTTGAGTCAAGAAGATAAACCTATTGCTTTCTTTAGTGAGAAGTTGAATGACGCTAAAAGGAATTATTCTATGTATGATCAAGAGTTTTATGCTATTGTTCAAGCTTTGAAAAAGTGGAGACATTATTTGATTCATAAGGAGTTTGTGTTGTATACTGATCATAAAGATTTACAATATTTGGGAAGTCAACATAAGTTGAATCAAAGACATATGAAGTGGGTTGAATATTTATAGAGTTTCACTTTTGTGAGCAAGCATAAGAGTGGATTTACTAATTGAGTTGCAGATGCACTGAGTAGAAGACATTCTTTGTTGACTGAGATGAAGGTTACAACTCTTGGTTTTGATGAGATGAATGAGTTGTAAGATACTGACCCTGATTTTCATGAGGCATGGAGAGAGTGCTGAGTACCAAATCTGTCAGAACAACCAAGTAAGTTTTAGGAGTATTTCATTCAAGAAGGTATGTTGTTCAAAGGAATTCAATTGTGTATACCAAGAAGTTGCATGAGAATTAATTTGATTAAGGAAAAGCATTGTGGTTGATTGGATGGACATTTTGGAATTGATAAGACATTGAGTTTGCTTAAGGAGAAGTATTATTTTCCACATATGTATAAGGATGTTCAAAAGTTTGTAAGGAGTTGTGGAATTTGTTAAGTTGCAAAAGGAGTAAGTCAAAATACTGTATTGTATACACCTATTTCTGTTCCTGAGAAACCTTGGAGTGACATCAGTATGGATTTTGTTCTTGGATTACCTAAGACAACAAGAGGGTATGATTCCATATTTTTTTGTTGTGGATAGATTTTCTAAGATGATACATTTCATACCATGTAAGAAGACATTAGATGTATTGCATGTTTTTGAGATTTTCTTCAAGGAGGTTGTTAGATTGCATGGATTACCGAGAAGTATTATCTTTGACCGAGATAGCAAGTTTGTTGGTTATTTTTGGAGGACTTTGTGGAAGAAGATGGATACTGAGTTGAGGTTTAGTTCTACATTCCATCCACAGACAGATGGATAGACAAAGGGTGTGAATAGAAGCTTGGGTAATTTGCTAAGATGTTTAGCTGGAGATAAGCTGAGTAATTGGGAGATGATATTGGCACAAGCTGAGTTTGCATATAATAATTCTGTGAATAGGAGTACATGAAAAACACCTTTTGAGATTGTTACTAGAATGCAGCCTAGAGGAGTATCAGATTTGAGGGATATTGTTGGTGAAGAAAAGAGAAGTGCTGAAGGGGAAGTGCTTTATGATTTTATGAAGTCTTTACATGAGGAAGTGAAGTTGAAGTTGGGAAAAAGTAATAATAAATATAAGGAAAATACTAACAAGTCTAGGAGACATCATGTTTTTGAAGTTGGTGATGAGGTGATGGTTCATTTGAAGAAGGACAAATTTCCAGTTGGAACATACAACAAGGTGAAAATGAAGAAGTTTGGTCCTTGTAGAATTACGAGGAAGTTTGGCAGTGATAATGCTTATGAAGTTGAGTTACTTGATGACATAGATATATCTCCTATATTTAATATTGCTGATTTACACAAGTATCATAAGTTAGATGATGAATTTCTTATACCAAATGATTATCCTAAGAAGTAGGTTGAAGAGGTTGAACATATATTGGATCAGAGGATTGGTAAAAGTACAAGAGGAAAATATTACTATGAATATTTGGTGAAGTGGAGAATATACAAGTTGAAGATGCTACATAGATTTCTCAATCTGAGTTGGATTCAACTCACGTTGTGACACCTCAATGATTCAAGGGAATCATTTCTTTCAACCCCGGTTGTATTTTGCAGGAGCATCCTGGGTTTCCTTGCTATCCTTCTCATATTTGTTCATTTTGCCAGTAAGTGCCGAGTTGCAGTTCTTGCCAAGTTACAGTATATGCCGAGCTGTCCAGTGTTGGACGAGTTCCTGTGTGTGCCAAGATGTCCAGTCTTTTCCATATGTTCCTTCCTATGCTAAGTGAAACTGATGCTTGGTTCTTCTTTGACTGAGTTTGTCTGTGTTTGGTTCTTGTTGGAGCTGACTTATGTATTTAATTTCTGGTTATACATTTAATATTTAGATATTGTCTTGGGATGTGTGTGGACCATTGGTGGTCAACCTTCCATCTTTATAAGCCACTTTTGGAAAGTATAAAGAGGGATATCTTGGAGTAGGTTAGGTATCAGCTCATAGAGAAAGTAGCAGATGATATGAGAAGATAGAAGATAAAATATTCTGGATTTTGTAAATCTTGTTGGCCATAATTGGAAGGCCTCACAACTGGGCATGTCTGTTGTAATTGTATGAATCAATAAAAGATATATTGATGCTTCTTTACTCCTTGGTTCTGTTCTTGGTGTTGTTTTATTCTGTTGTGTTTACTCGCAGGGTGGCTGGATAGTTGGGTCTTCCTTTGGCGATGACTGTTCCTGTCCTGCCTTGCACCACCCCCTACGTTCCATGAGAGGAAAATAATTTCTAGGAAGGAGAGAAGTGGGAATCAATGGTATTTATAGATCCAGACTCCAGTAATGTCTCACCAAAAATCTTAACCTTTTCTTGATCCTTCTTCCTGCCCACACTCATAACCTTTTAAGGAGAACTCTTTTTAATTATTTTTGATGAATTCCCAACATAAGTGGGTACCCTTGATTTTACTACCTTCTTGTAAATATTTCTCCACATTGGACCCAGAGAAAATGAGGTTTATGCCCTCATTTATTTCATTACCTCTACTTGACCCCAATTCTCTTGGGACTCTCACAAGTGTATCAATATCCATTTGCACCAGTAAACCTTTCGTCTATAAGCCTCCCTGAGTATTATTATCTTGCTCCCCATTAGGAACTACTGTATGGTAGATCTCACAATAGTGTGTCCCACTTTTCAGGATGAAAGCAATTCATCTTTCCAAATATTTTTCAATTTTACTACTGTAGACACCCTAAAATGGACAGGCTTGCGACTTTACATTAAGCACACTAATTTTCCATCTATTAATTAATGGTTTTTTAATCATTAATTAATCATCTATCTTCTTCTAAATACATTCCCCAAATCATCTAATCCAATTCCCAAAATTAATTAAATACTTAATTTTATTTAATTAATTAAGCTTTAATTGATTAATTATCATTATTTAATTAATTAAACTCAATTTCCTATAGTTTAAATCCAAATATTTAAACTCACTAATTAAATTCTTCTAATTAAATTAAGTTCAATTAAATTAATTTAATTTCATCAAATAAAGCAATTCTTAATCAAAAAGAATTCAATTATCTCATATGTTGAAAACAATTATTAAATAAATGAATTAAATACTCATTTATCTTCAAAGAGATAACTCCAATTAGATCACATGGGTTACTCCACCCATCTCTCCAGTCCACATGGGTAACTTCACCCACCTCT
>MU225221.1:511635-530925 GCA_018584345.1 Thuja plicata | reverse complement strand
CTTTGGATTTGGATGTTGATTACTCTCTTCCTCATGAAGCCATTATGGGTGATTCTACTTTTTGGGATGAACCCTTGGATAAAGACATTGATTTATCTCCTCCTTGTGAATATGCTTTGATACAAGATGGTGATTTATTAATGGATGAAATATTCATACATGATGATGACTCTTTTTCTAAAACACACTCTCCTTATGTAGACATTTTAGAGAAAGAAGAGAACATTATTGATTCTTTACCTCCATTTGGGATTTCTTCTAGTAATAAGACATTAGCGGGGAATGATATGAATTCCCTTAATTCTCTCCCTCTTAGTGATGATCCTATGGAGAATCAAGATCCTACCTCATCTTCTCCTAGGATGTATTCCTTTATTTTTCCTTCTTGTGAATCTATCAAACATACTAATGATGACATAGTGACTACCGAAGTTCCATTGACTCCTTTTGATATGGCTTCTTGTTATGGTCATAGTTATCATTTACTAGTTAAACAAGGATTCCATGCTCAAGGATGTGCTAAGAATAAACATGGAATTCAAATTCCCTTACAGAATGGGGGGCATGAGCATTCTTATGGATTGGTATTTAATCCTCAACAACACATGAATGTTACCAACATCTTAAATAGCACTTCAAAACATGATGACCCTATCAAGGAATTTGACCAAGAGGTTGTTCTGCCTAAACTCCTTCATGCTAAGATAATTACTAGACCTAAACACAAAAATAAACGTAGTCTATACTTGAAGATTCTTCTTTTTTTGTTTCTATCACAGATTTCATGATCACTCTAATGAATATCAAGCTTTACATTATAAGATTAGGCAACTCATTGATAGTAAAACTATTTATTTAACATATGGAAATGAGTTATATTTCAATCCTATTTTCTCTAAATAATATTTATGTTCCTATTATGGAATTCCATATTATGTAAACAATGTTAACCTAATCTTTGGGGGCTCGTTGTCTTGCATAGTATTGTGAGTGATATAATAAGTCACCTTTCATCCTTGTCCCTACACTTGGGGGGCAAGGATGCCATCTCCTTCTTTTCTATCTTTTCGGGATCCACTTTCCCTTGGTTAAGAAATATCTATCTATTATGTGATATCCAATCATACATGAAAATTTTGGTTTGCATTAAGGATCTATGTCTTTGATTATAACCTATTTCGCTGTTTGACATTGGGTTTCCATGGTTGATAAATCTCTTACCTTGGAAACAGAATAGTGTGCTATCCCTCATAAGGGTTACTTTTTTCACTTCTTGCATGATATCTCTTTCCTACAACAATATATATTGATATAATTTGATATATCCCTTGCCTTCACACCTAGGGGGCAAGGTATTCTCCTTCTTCCCCTATCTAAGGATCTACTTTCCTTAGCTTAGTGGCATTTGTTTATCACATAACATTATTTCCTTATAAAGATTTATGTTTGGACTATGGGTACCCTCTTATGGGAGGTGATTTTCCTAGGTCATCATCTCTTCTTTATTTTACAAATTATGATTTTGATAATCTCTTGCTCTTGCTTTGGGTTAGAGTTTGATTCCTTCATCCTAAGATTCCTATTCCTCTTGATTACAGGGGGCTTGATGATTGAATCTTCGGTCCCTCTTTTCTTTAGAAAATGATATTTTATCCTAAGCACTCCTCTATGGTGAGGGTCTTGATGATAAGATCTCTTCCCTTTTGAGGATCCTTTTTCCATAAGTGACATATCCATTTCACGACTATCTACGCTCTTGGATGAAAGGGTCAAGGCTCTTCGCTAAGAATATGGTATACATTGTTGTTAAGTTGGATATCTCCTTACCTTGTGAAGTAGGTATCCTATTTTCTCTTCCTTATCCTACCTAGTGGGTAGTCATGATAAGGAGGGGGGCATATATAGGGTCTCCCTTGTACTATAGTTTTTTTGCATTTTGCAGCATGCTAAATCCTTGGAAGGTAATGCACACAAGTTGCTAAATCCTGAAGAGACACACACTTTTTACTTTTATTTTTGCTAAATCCTTGGAAGGTAACACACATAAGTTGCTAAATCCTGAAGAGATACACACCCTTTTATTTTACAATATGCTAAATTATCGAAAGGTAACGCACATAAGTTGCTAAATCCTGAATGGACACACATTTTATATTCCATAGTGTTACAAGAATGTGGATCTATGGATATTTTAAAAGCCGTCAGAAGACGCATTTACAATTACAAGCATAGTTTGTGGGTGAACCTATTGGGCTTTCCCTCCTTGGTGATTCATAGTAAGGTGGGCATCTTACTAGGCAAGGTAATCACTTTCCCTTCTCTCTCTTTCACTTTCATGCTAGTAGGATTAGATCATGAAGCTATGTTATCTATGGTATTGTTCTTGTCTTACTTATGTAGTCATGTATGTTTTCTATGATTAATTTCTCTTTACTTCCATATCTTTATGTATGTATGTTGAGTTAGAATCCTTTGTCTAAGGACTCATGTCCTTGACTTAGTGATGTTCTACTTTGTTGCAATCCACTGGTGTCTTTCTTCTAACTTTACCGTGAGCATGTTCGATTTCCATACTCTCACTAAAGTGGGGGCATTTATAGGGTCTCCCTTGTACTATAGCTTTTTTAGATTTTGCAGCATGCTAAATCTTTGGAAGGTAACACACACAAGTTGCTAAATCCTGAAGAGACACACACTTTTTACTTTTATTTTTGCTAAATCCTTGGAAGGTAACACACATAAGTTGCTAAATACTGAAGAGATATGCACCCTTTTATTTTACAATATGATAAATCCTCGAAAGGTAACACACATAAGTTTCTAAATCCTGAATGGACACACATTTTATATTCCATAGTGATACAAGAATTTGGATCTATGGATATTTTAAAAGTCGTCATAAGACACATTTACAATTACAAGCACAGTTTGTTGGTGAACCTATTGGGCTCTCCCTCCTTGGTGATTCATAGTAAGGTGGGCATCTTACTAGGTGAGGTAATCACTTTCCCTTCTCTCTCTTTCTCTTTCATGCTAGTAGGATTATATCATGAAGCTATGTTATCTATGGTGTTGTTCTTGTCTTACTTATGTAGTCATGTATGTTTTCTATGATTACTTTCTCTTTAGTTCCATATATTTATGTATGTATGTTGAGTTAGAATCCTTTGTCTAAGGACTCATTTCCTTGACTTAGTGATGTTCTACTTTGTTGCAATCCACCGATGTCTTTCTTCTAACTTTACCGTGAGGATGTTCGATTTCCATACTCTCGCTAAAGTGGGGGCTTAATGTATCATCTTAAAATGGAAGCACTTCCATGTTAAGAAAATTTATCCCTCCTTAGGGGATTTTTTTTACCTCCATCATATCATCCTCCCATTTTTACATCATTCCCTACTTCTGTGCCAGATTAGGACCCTAATTGGGCCTCTCCGGGCACCTTCTACCCCACCTGGCATGTTTTCCAGGGGTTCTGACCCCCTGGGTCAAGGTTGACCTCGACCTTGACCTAGGTTAGGGTATACCTCGACCTTGACCTGGGTTCCCCTTCCAAATATAGAAGCTTTTCGGTTGCCGGAGGTCATCAAAATTTCATTTTCCCGCTTCCGGGTCTGCTATTTTGGGTTCCGAAGCGGCAAATCCTAAATTATATTTAATATAGGTCCTATTCTAAGGGAAAAGATTTAATTGGAATTTAATTCTCCTATGTTTTCCTCCTTAGAATATTGTGCCCTAATTTCATATAAAAGGAAGCTTTCTCCTCTCATTTTCTCTAAGACACAAGAAGCAATTCTAATTCTCTCCAAGTGAAATCAAGAAAAAGGTTCAAGCATCCATTGTTCTAAATGTTCTCAAGATTTCAAGGTGTTCAAGTCTTCCTCTCAAGCATTCAATCTCTCCATTGAAGATCAAGGATTCAAGCTTTCAAACCTTTGAAGGGATTTGGTTCAAGCATTCAAGATTTATCATTCAAGCCCTAGATCTAGCCATCATGATGGTGTGATCTTCCTTCAAGATCCTTCGTGCATCCTCAAGAATCTTTCATCATCTCTTCAAGGTGGATTCCAAGCATACAATCATGGAGGTTTATGGTTTCTAAAGTCCATTCTTTCATATTTACATATTTGTCTACATTTGAATTACATTGGCATATCTATTGAATATCATAGCTTCATCATTAGATTCAATTCTACTACTTGCTAGCATTCTTATTTCAATTATTGATTTCAAGGTTAATTCCTAAATCGGGGTTTGAATAAGGAAAATCCCTCCCCCCAATAAACAATCCTCTTTTTCTTGTAGGTATAGGTTCGGGACTACAGATTTGAACCCAGATTTGGATACCCTTTTCAGCCAACTTCCGGGATCCGCGAACAAATTTTCTGTCGGACCTATGCAGGTCAAGGTAAACATTATTGGGTCAGGGTTGACATTTATGGGTCAAGGTTGACCTTTTTCATAAGATGACATCGGAACGGAAAAATATTTCTGGGTTTTTTTTATCTCTGCATTTCCTTTTCGGATCATACTTTGGATTTTCTAGAAATTGAGTACAGACCCCAGAAAACAACATTCTTTGATCTGCAATATTTCAAGGTTATTAATTTTCTATCATTCATTTCAATTCAAATCCTTAATCATTCTAAATCTATCACACATTTACATTCATTCACACACATTCTTAAGAGGGAAACCTAGGTTCTCCTTCTTTATTCTTATTTCTAATAGATTGATTCATTTATGCATTGATCCTTTTTGGGTTGATCAATTTGGATCCTTCCTTTGAGCATTTGAGAATAAAGGGGAATGTCTTATTTATCCCTCCACTCTAAATATTAAATGTAAAGGGATAAGTGATTTTAGTATCGAAACACTCTTAGTCCATCAACATCAATTTTCTCCTTTACATTTATATATTTCAAGTACTTTACATAATATATACTATGCATGTATATAACCAAATTTTGTACTAAATTTGCAGGGGTCAATTGCTGCTTCACAGCCAGAGGATGCTCGTGACACTTGGGCATAACACATTACGTCTAGTGTGGGCTCAAATCATCTTCATCGGAGAGATTCAACATATGTGACACCTACTAGTGGTTAGGTAAGTTTTAAATATATGTAAGTTTAAACATGCATTTATATATTTCATGTATATATATATATATATATATATATATATATAACCAACTGTTGTACTCAATTTGTAGGGGTCAGTTGCTGCTTCATAGCCAAAGGATTCTCATGACAGTCGGTCAGATGGCCGCTCTGTTCACATGTACCTGGATGAATTCCTAGTTTAGGACATGCAACACAGATCTTTGATTTGAGGCTCATTATATATTTCATTATTATATGTTTGAAATTTTCAATTTATGATTCGAGACATATATTTATATGCTATCTAGGCCTCTAGACATAGATGTTTTATGTGTTAAAATTTTATGATTGACAAATCTCTAGATGATTTATGATTTGACATTATATAGATTTATGACGGGGTTCATGATGATTTATACATGTGTGTTTATGTTTATGTGTTTAAGATTTGATTTTATTAGATGAGAATACGCGTAGATGGTTTCATTTGATTAGATGATTTGATTTGATTAGATGATTTAATTTGATAGTTGATTGGATGAGTATACATGTACAAATGATGTGACTTGATTAGATGATTTAATTTGATAGTTGATTGGATGAGTATACATGTACAGATGATTTGATTTGATTAGATGATGTGGTCTTAAGGGGATGGTTATACATATATGATTTAATTCTAGTTAAATTAATCAAGTAATACATTTCAAGTACATAAAAGCATACACATAAATGTATATTATCCATTTAGTGTGAACACTAATTTCATAAGTAATCTAACTAATGTCGTTAGTAATCTAACTAATGTCATTTGTAATCTAACTAATGTCTTAAGGGGAGGTCTTAAGGGGATCTAATTAATATCATAAAAAATAACAAGTTAATATGTAACTAATGGAATATAAGTAATATCATCTGGATTTAGTATTCACTAATGTCATAAGTAATCTAACTAATGTCTTAAGGGGAATATGTATACATGTAATCAAGTAACACATTATTAATCAAGTAATATATTTCAAGTACATAAAATCATACATATAAATATATTAAAATCATTGACAATAAGTATTCTAAGTAATTATAGAACTAACATGTCATAAGTAATCTAACTATTTTCATCATTTTAGTGTTCAAACTAATGTCTTAAGGGGACCTTTAACTAATAAGCAATCTATAAAAATCATTGAACCATCAAAGCATACATATACAAATCATTGAACCATCAAAGCATACATATAAAACCATATGTATACACACATATATAAAATTCTATATATTAAAACTATTGAACCATCAAACAGGTCCATCATATGTAAATATATAAACAAATTATAGTCCATCATATGTTTAAATATATCAACAAAGTATAGTCCATTTAATCTAGATATACCAAGTAGGTCCTAACACATAAAATAAGTATGTATTATACTTTTTATACCAAATCAAGTTGTTCAGACCTTTCATGGAGAAAATGTAATATTCTCTCATGATCCTCACTATCTAGTCTCCACTTACAACGTCCACATTGAGATTTAACAATATGAAGACAAAGGGAGGTGGCAACTACTAGGTGGCTATATTGAAACACCTTATTGTCTGGTTGGTAATCAACAAAGTGAATACCATTTTGAATTAATTTTATTTGCTTGAAATATGTTCCCTCTAAAACAACTGAACCCATAGGTCACACATTTTAACAATATAAATTTAAATAAAATAAATTAAAAAATTGCTAAAAGTTTGAAATTTTAAATTTACAAAATGAGTTCAATATATTGATGTAAAGCATACAAATCTATGGAGAAAAACATTCCATTGCTTTCTTCAGGTTCAAGTAGCTTCATCCTCTTTGCAGTACAACACAATAAATAGTAACCAACTCCTACATTTTCATGCTCAACAATCACTGCAAAGACATCTCTTGCACAATAAATTTATATACATGTGAGATCATAAAATTTAATTAGTTCAATCTATAGATCTATTTATCTATCTATAAATGCATCTCAATGTAATATAATGTGAAACTCAATTAAATTATAACTTACCAATTTTGAACAATCCCGAGATATGATCATAATCAATAGAAATCAAAGGAACGCTATCAAATTTTTCATCTTCATATCTATCAAATGTATCAGTAGAAAATAGTGGCACTAGATTCCATGAACCTACATATCCACATTCCTAATTGATGCATTCCTCATAATTTTTAGAAATGCAGTGATAACAAAAGCATGAGTAGTCCCTAGTGTTCAACGTCCAATTGCGATAATTCGTACTCATAACTAAATGCAAAGATCACATATTTTCTATCATATTGCAAACATGCATAATTTTTATATCCATACTTGAACACATGCATATATAATATTCTATAAATATAATTTGAATAAAGAATGTAAAATTTAAACACTTTAATAAATAAATATATATCACACATGAATAATTTAAAAATGCGTGCATACCTTTTATCTCCCAAAATTTCCTATGTGGTACCGCTTGAGTCATTCCCGATGATGTGTCATTCTCATTTGGTGTGAAATGTGTCCTGTACCATTCAACAACATCATGTGCATTTTTTTATTTGAACTCCCTTATAATTTATTTCATACTTTCATAGCGCACGTTTGATGCAAGCTCCAACACCATCATGTTCACCTTTTCCATGTCCACTCTCAAATAAACTCTATACATGTGGTATGTTTTCATTATGATGATATATACATAGTGCATAAAATGGTCTGGATGATTTGAATTGTTCAGCACATCCATTTGAACAAACATAATGTTTATCAATTTTTATGCCTCTTTCTTTCAAATTTGCAAAAATACATCTTGAAGCAGTGTTCTACATAATGAATGTCATGCTCTTTATCATCACTTATATAAAAATGATATTCCTTCTTGATGAACCATGCTTCAAATGTGATTTGAATACCATCCAAATCTAATTGTGCATGTTGATAACACACATGTACCATATTAGTAATCTGCTCTGAAAAATAATATTCTGATTGAATTGTCTTTTGATGAACAAAGGAATAGTTTTATGCGAATTCAACAACTAATACAATAGTTCCAAATGGGAAATTGTCTCTCAGTGTTTGGAATTGTTGTGCTTTCCACTTTGCAAAAAAAAAAAACATGATGAATGTAGGGTTGAATCAATTTTTAAAATTTGTCCATAAATACTCCAACAATTATCTCCTCTTCAACATATTATAACCTTTTGGATTCTTTCCCAAATTTTGTTTCATTCTTTACATATTTGTAACTCTTGCAATTTACCATATTTGTTACATCAATGCTTCATTTTTCAAAGGAAAAAGATCCAAATCAGCACATGTTTCACATATTCCTTTTATGCAATTTATTTGACCAATTGCATCATCTCTTTTGTCACATAAAATGGATGCGATGAAATCATTTTGTCTAGTAGGAGGAGAATTTTAAAAACCATAAGTGTCATCTATAAACTTTCAAAAAACCTGATAGTGGAGATAAAATTCAATATGATAATGACAACAACAAGTTTCAAACACTTTGTTTGTCTTGACATAATATGGCTTCAATCTTTAAAACAATGTTTTCCCAATCTTTATATTAGGATTTGAACTAAAAAATGATACTTAAATTTCATGTTGTGTTGTGTCCAACCAATGTTTTGTATGATGTTCTACTGATTAGTTGCAATTCTATGTCTGATAACATCTCTACTATTTGATGAAGGATGAGTACTATCATTCCAAAATAATGTTACCAAATTCTTGATTCCTCCATCAATCCTATCAGAATAAGGAGCTTTACACATGATTTCCCAATTTACTTCCAAGGTTCTATAATCCAAAAACATCCTCCTATTAACATAGCATGATATTGTTTTCCTACTAAAACCAATTTGAGATGCAACTGAATATATTTTTCTTTTTTAGAGCATAGTGTTACCTACAATGGATGTCAACATAACTTTTCTTGTAATGGTCTTATCTTTAGTTTGAGATCGCTTCGCTTCTTGGTTCAAACCTTCCCTAAGATTTTTAATCATATCAGCTTACATGTCAACAACTTTTTTCTTCTTTTATGTTGTGTCTATACCCAATAATTTTAATGCCCCTTCCAACTTTTTTTTATAAGTACAATTGAAAGCAATTGGGCTTGTTCAAGTATTTAAATTTTTTCAAATTTAGCCAATATTTCTCTTGCTATCGTATTTATTGACCTCTTCTTAGCAAGACTTAAGGGTTGAACATTATCGAGTGATCTCAAATTCTCCACATCCATTGTAAGTAAATGATCTAAGTTTCTATAATTAATATTTCTCTTTACAGTTTGAGCTAGATTTATAAGTTCATCCATACCAGTAGGAGCATGTGATCCCGACCCTTCTTCAATGTGCAATTCTTCAACTTGACTTTACCCTCCTACTTGAGCTTGTCCTTCACCTTGATCATGTTGATTGGGAGCTACATGCACAAAAATTAAGCAAATTAGAGAAAAATAAAGTATATAGGTCCATAAAATTTGGGTATAGAAAATTAGAGGTCTAGGTCCATACCTTCTTTAGTTTTATGATAATATACCAATGCAGCTTCACGATTTCTTTGTTTGGTACCAGGTGACCTTTTTCTAGCAGATTTACTTTGTCTTCCCTTCTTGTTCCCTATTTATTCTCTCCAAAAATGTCTTCCAAAAGATTGGCAATAATAATTCTCCTCTTCAAAAAAATGTCTTAAAAAAAATAACTTTGATAGTAAGTCTCCTCTCCAAAATTATGCCTTCGAAAAAAATACAAATAGAAATTCTCCTCCAAAGAAATACTTTTGTAAAAATTGATCAATAATATAAAATGCAAATTAACTTATTGCAATTCGGTGAAAAATGAAAACAAAAAGCTTTACTTTTATACCATTCAATCTAAAAACAAAAAAACAAATCATAACTAGCCGACCTAGTTTGGGCGAACTAGGTTGGGTAAAATTACGATGGGGATTTTCCCACCAAAATTTTACCATGGGGGTCTTTGAGCGAAGACCCCTTCGCATGAACCCCCCCACAAACCTACGTGCGAAGGGGTTCTTCGAGCGAAGATCCCAAATTTAAAATTTTGCCCCGAGGAAAAAATAAAAATCCAAAGAAATGGCCTTTCAAGGCCTGGGACAAGGACCAAACAAGATTATTTTATGAAACACATGATGTCAAATGATGCTATTCAGAGCAAGCTTTCTAATGACTATAATTTTAATACATATTGAGCTCATTGTCACATTCAAATTTTACTTTAACTAAACATAGGTTGTTTGGTCATTCAACAACCTGTCTCTTCGAGGCTTCGGGAAAATATCAACTTACAATTTTTTTTTAATGAAAAATATGTAGGAAAGGAGTATTTGTGTTACCTTTCTATGAATAAAAAATAAAAAATAAATTTTGATATATACAGATCAAGTTAGAGTGATCCAAAAGAACTTATGTCTAAATTACAGTTACTGTCACTTTAGAACTTAATAAACTATGAAATATTGACCCAAAATGAATGAAACAAATTGCATCCTTTAGATATTGAAGTTACAAATATAACCTTGAAAGAATTACATTGTTATCATTTTTAATTTTTTTTATGCTAATCCAAGTGACAGTCACTCCTTAAAAATACTATTTTTCACACAAACCACTTTTCGAAGGAGAAGGAAAATAAATTTAAATGAATTTTAGTTTTTTTTTTTAAATATTTGGAAACTAGAAATAAATTTCTAAAAGACTCTAGTTTACATCATCTTCAAATTCCTAATAGTTTTGTGGCAACATGTGTTTGAAACTAAAGTTTTTTCTCAGAATGCTGATCTTAGTGTCAAAGTTGGCCAAAAAGTGGGACACACTATTATGGGACCACCCGTTACATCCAAAAGTTCTTGTCCACTAGGCATATTTGCAATAGCCCCATCAAATTGATCTAGGTCATCCAAAGCATAAAACCTATTGAACACCTCATCAGATTATCTGTCACGTAAATTTATCTTTTGACCTCTTCCCCTATTATGATTTTTTACCAGAATGAAGCCCTCCTTGTCTTCCATCATAAGATCCTTCCCTTTATAGTATTTAGGAGTTGAAATAAACAGTCCATTTATAGAAATCCCTGCAAGCTTAGATTTAGGACATATATGTTGCAGATGTCCATATTAATAGCAGTTTCAATGTCTAAATGAAAGAATTTCATAATCAAGTTATTGGATCCATGTGTTTGGACCCATATGAATTTCCATGGAATCAGGTATGGCTTACTCAAATAAATTTCTACACAAACACGAGCATATGTGTTTACCTTTTTCTCCATAATTTTTTGCAAAGGGCCCATTGACTTTCCAAGTTGAGGTGCAACTAAATGAAAGATATCATTTCTCCAAAATTCCAAAAGGAACCATGGAATACTCACCCATATGGAACCCTCGATGGAAGCTCTTTAGTAGGATTAAATCCAAGATTCCATGGCTTGATGAATAAACCAACTTGATTATAAAAAATAGCACCCCCTTTGAGCGTCCTATTTCTATCTGACATGCATGAAAATACCACCATAAAGTAGCTATTGGAAGCCAACATCACCTCAATTTCACCCTCTAGATTCTATGTGTGACGAGCCCATGACTCAATAATGATAGCGACACTCAAATCCCCATAAAATTACATATCATAGCATGATTAGATAGATAATCAATATCTTCCTGAAGAAAATCAGGATTAATTAGTATAACAAGTCTTTTTTTACTCTTTGCAAGGCAACCATTCACCTTTGAGGGTCTAAAACCCCCGACTTGGAAAGGAATTTATCCCATACTAGAACTACTGGAACAAAAGAATGGATTTTCATGGATGATTTGTGAGAATTCATTTCCGATCACAAAACCCTTGTAATGCATGTTTGTCCTTCTAGAATAACCTCCATGCAAAAAAGAGAAAAAATGACTAATCCAAAAACCCCAACCAAAACCACCAATCAGGTGTAAGTCCACAACCTAAGCTCCCTGTAGCCACTAGATCTTTGCAAATATTTGGTAAATACCAGTCTCCTCACCTCTCAACAAACTCACATCCACAAAATGACACAAAAAAGATAATACCCACTGATAAAAATATAGTAAACGCACCCGCACAACTTGTCTACACTCCAAACATGTGCCCCTAAATGATCTCCACATACACACTGCCAACAATTCAAGGACATTGACCAAGGAACAAATGCCCTAGCCTAGAACACCATCATAAACCTTTTCCATGGTTTCCATCCTCCTTTCATTTTGTAGATTATGAATGTTATACTAAATGATAATAATTATGTTAATTCTACCTCCCCTCTACCACCATCGACATATATATAAAAGCACGCTCAAACTTGTGAATCTAGGTGAAGTTGATGCCTGATACTTGCATAATATCTTGCACAAAATAATAACACATATGCACACATACATATAAAAATAAATACACATAAATATAAAAATACATATACATATGTATATACATATACATATACATATACATACATATACATATACATATACATATACATATACATATGTCAGCTAATACAATAAATGAAGGGGGTATCAAAACGTCATATAGGTCTCATGAATGAGTAATACAACATCCTCCCTCTTCATAAAAACACAATATAGATAGATCAACATAAGCATGTACATAAAGCATGTCAACATCCTAAATAATCCTCAATAATATTATTAGAATCATGGGTTAGACCAAAGTGATATACCATAAACATTAAATATCAAACATAATCATAAAGAGAACATAAGTAATGGTCCTAACCATATCAATGTATCCATCACAACATATATCATCAAGTAGCATCATCAATATTATACCTTATTGTATATGGGTAATTTTTTTTGTTAGCTAAATGAAAACAAACACAAAAAAAACACACTTAAACTAACCAAATCTACTCATACCTTCGATTGAGAAGAATGGAGGAACCCTACTCTATTTATTTTCTCACTTTATGCATGCATGTGAATAATTATCTCCAAACATAACAAGATTTTTCCCCAAATAATTCCTAAATGGATGATGTATTGATAATGAATCTAAGAAGGAACCTAAATAGAGATTTCAATGCAAACTAATGTGCTTGAATGTAAAAAATATGCTAAGTATGCCATGACATTAAGCTATGCAAGTGAGATGATATGCAACAATGAAAAGTGTCAAATGGAATTCTAAATGCTCTAGAGTGATTTTAGCATGGTAACAATGCAATTAAAGATTGGATGAAATACTTGAGGAGAGGCTCCTATTTATAAGATTTGGAGGGAAATGGACAATTAAGATTTGAGTTTGAAATGGAGGGTTAAGATTTGTTTGGATTGATGAGATGGATTCCAAGTAGGAAACGGTGGTTGGTCATGCAAGGTGATGTTTTTATCACATATGTATGATCAACCTTGGGTGGATGGGAAATAAATTCCAAGTGAGAGAAAAGTGTAAGAGTTGAGTGGCTCAATGTGGCTATGGGAGACAAATGTGTAAGAGATGTGTAAGAGAAAAGATAGCTATTTATGGAAGGTTGGTGAATTTGAATTTGGATATGTGCTCACACATGTGTGAGACAAATTAAAAATTAAGGGAAATATTAATGAGTGTAGGAATTAAGAAATTAGCTTAATCAATACCTGGATTAATTATTTAGTAGGCTTTAGGGTGAGAGGATGGGTTTTAGGCTAGGGGGTTTAGGTTATGCTTAAAATTAGTTAATTTAAAATTAATTAAACCATGGGATTAAGAAGGGGGAATATTCAAATAAATAAATTACTTGAATATTGGGTAAGGGTAATAATATAATTAATTAATTAAAATTAATGACATTATAGGCTAAAGGGGTATCATAGGTAAAATGTGCACAGGCTCATAAAAGAGATTAGTAGCACCAGAATATCCAAAGAAATCAAACTACTAATCAACATCAAATATCCTATAAATGATTAAAGATAAGAAATAAATGAAGAAACTGAAAATAAGAGGAACAAATAAAACATGGTTCTTATACCTTGCTTATTTCCTTCTACCACTTCTCTGCACTCTTTGGGACATACATATATGACACTTAGAGTTGATTTCTGTAGCGTCTTGACTCTGAGCTTCGTGAATGAGATGTAAAGATATCTTTGATAATCTTAAAGATAAAATAAAAGTATGAAGTTGATTGATAATCTGGATACCCAAAATGGGTTTGAAGGTGGGTTTATATAGATTCTCAAAATCGAATGAACGACCGAGATTAATTTGAGAAAATCAAGATTAATGGTTGAGAAAAATGGAGACTGATTGATTTTGGGAAATTTCCTTGTTGCAAGATGAGAAAAGAAGATTTGTTTCCATTTTTAACTGAGTTGATTTGGGAAAAAATGAGCTGATAGAAATTAGAAGATTTTCAGGATTCGGAAAATATTAGTTTCCAAGAAATGCAATATTAGGAGATTTTTGAGGATTTAATGCAAAATTGAAAATGATTTCTGCATTTTTATGATTTATTTGAAATTATAAATTTGATTTGATTTTTGGATTTTCAAATTTTAGTTTTTTGAAATTAAACTGAAATTAGAAATAAAATGAAATTAGGATGAAACGAGAAATTTGAATTTGGAGGAAAACGAAATGAAATGAAATTTAGAAAATAATTTAATTAGAGGAATTAAATTAGCCAATTTAAATAATGTGAAATAATTATTTAAATTAGTCAATTTAAATAATGTAAAATAATTATTTAAATTGTGGAATAATAGAATTTGAATTTAATTAAATGATAAAGACCACTTAATTAAAGGTTGATTAATTAATATTAATTAATTAATTAATTAATATTAAGGATAGATTAAATGATGAAGTGATTGGATTAATGAGGAATTAGGATGAGGAATATTAGTTAGAAGAATTAAGGTTAGTTAATTAAATAATTAAAAAGAACTATTTAATTAATAGAGGAAAAATTAGTATTTAATGATCACTCGCAAGCGTGAGATAGTTTTAGGTGTCTACATTTTCCCCCTCTTTGATGTAATGTGATTTTGAGCGTTGCATCAAAGAATATCTTATTCAGGTCCTGCTCTAGCTTGCCCCGACAACAACAAGTGGATTTTATGCCCCCTCAAAAAATTGAGTAACATTGCACAAAATAAGTGTCAATTTATCAACAACGTTGTATAATGCATACAAGATCAAACAGTTCAAAAAATAGAACAACTATGAGAAAGATATCGTAGTTTTAAGTTCCCGAGGTCCACAACATAGAATTAGGGTTTTTCCAAAAAGATATAAATAGGATTTAGGGCTTCATTTTGGTCACTTTGCATCCTTAGAGCTCTGTAATTTGGTAAGATTTCTATTCATTTTCTTGCATTTGATTAGCGATGACAGGTATGGCAGGCGTTGTACACCTATCAAACCAAGTGTGTACTCATCAATGTCTAGTGGGCAGTGAGGGAGTGACAAGTATTCATACCTTGCGTATTTATTATGATATTTATTACACATTTTAAAAAAATTGGTTTTGCTCAAAATTTGTAAGTGTTTCGCATCTACCCTGCGATTTTTTCGCAATTTCTAATTGAGATTCAGAACTGCCATTTTCATTGTACAATTGATAAGGGTTTCACATTTGACTCATTTATTTTTGCAATTACTATTTTATTTCCGCAATTGAAAAAGGAATTTCAAAACTGATATTTTTATTTCGCAAGTGATAATTTATTATCGCAACTATTAATTTATTTCGTAATTGATTAAAGTGTACCTCTTTTGATCCCTTTAGAAGTTGTTTTTTTAAGGTGACTAATGCGTCTTGTCATTGTTTGTAGATGGTATACTGCATTATCGGATGCTGAGAGTCGAGACTAGATGGATTGTCTCTACGGTTTTCATTGTTAGAGGCTGAGAGAGACATTTTGAGACAATTGGGTTTATATTGTATTTGCTACATGCCCAATATCATGATGAACCATGGCTTGATATCAACTTTTATTGAGAGATGGCATTCAGATACATGAATGTTTATTTGCCTACTAGGGAGGCTATAGTTACCTTAGAGGATGTTTATCACATCCTATAGATTCCTATTCAATGTTCCTTGGTAAAGTTTTCCTGCCAGCCAAGTATTGTAGCATTGTCTAAGCTAGCAGGGATGCCAAAGGATCCGTCTGGGATGTCAGATCCCTATGATATTCCATGGGATACATTTGGAGATATATTTGATAGGGTAACAATTATACTTGGGTGTTTGGTTGGCGGTGTGTTGTGTGGTGACAAAAGACGTCATGGATTCTCGATTAGATGGGGCCAAGTCTTGAGAGGGATGGTTCAGGATAGGATAGTGTATGCCTAGATTCTATGTATGCTGGCCCACTTATAATTTCACATGTTCTATGGGATTACAATGGGGGTAAGTCAATTAGTTACAAATTTAAAATTTTATAGATCTAGGCCTTGGAACATACAGTCATCTACCGACATGTTGTCATTTGAGATTTCCAAAAGGGATGACCATATGTCTATATGTATGAGGGTGTAGTTATTCAAAGTCATATGGGGCATACAATTTATTGGAGGCAACAACTAGATTTTATTCCTTACTTCATTTGAAGAACATACATGTCATGTCTGGTGTGGGTAGGTGAGGATGCTAACTTATCATTATGCCGAGAGAGATGATTTTTGATTGGTTGGACCAAAAATTCAACACACATTATTGATTTAAAAAACCCAAAGCGGGTTTTGTGAAAGTTTGGAGAGGTCCAATATATCAGCGACTCTTACACTCGATTTGGTTAGAGATCTTTAGATGTTGCCACTTAGGGTCTAGTGGTTTTGACCCATCATGAACATGTCAAGTTTGAGGGATTAAGGGTAGTGATATGGGATTGGTAATCTACTATTATTGATGCTAGAATCACTCCTTAGTATGATGCATGGTGGGCTAGGCATAGGCCTACTCCTCTGACAGATCCAACATCTCTTGTGATAGATGTCCTAATGTGGCGGCCACGATAGGGAGGTAGAGCCAGAGGGAGAGGGAGGGGTAGAAGGAGAGGCCAAGGGAGAGGAGGTAGGAGAGGTGGGAGAGATGATGGAGGAGGAGAAGGTGGAGGAGGAGGGGGTGGAGGAGGAGGAGGTAGGGAAGGGAAATGACATGGATGAGGTCACTTTTATTGCGCAGGATTATAGCGGATGAGGAAGAGGAGGATGAAGCCCAATTAGTGAGGAGGGTTTTCTAGTGGAGAGATGAGGTTTCCCTAGTAGAGGGAGAGGAGGAGGAGGTTTCTAGTAGTGGATCATCTTCCTCTAGATCAGATAGTGAGAGGAGAAGTAGAAGTGGGAATAGTGATGATGGGGGATATGAGGAGGATGTGGAAACTAGGGAGGAAGAGGAGCTTGGAGATGTTGGAATTGGATTCTATTGGAGTTGTTGGAATTCATGTTTTGTCATTGATGTCACCATATGTTCAGTTGAAGTCTTAATCAGACTGGTTGTCTTAGGCACAAGCAAGACTGACGGTCGTGTATAGACACTGTACGAACTATCAGAGGATGTGAGTAAAAATATGTATTAAGGGACAAGCTGGGATCTTGTATCTAAGGTCACTTGAGTTTATATTTCTATTTGTTTGAGTTTCATCATTTTTTTTTGAGATTGTTTGCAGAACAGTGACAGAGAATTATGATAGTGTTAGTCTCTGAGTTTTGTGGATAACATGGGTGTGAGCATGTTTCATGTTATGCGAGCTTGGGGAATGTAAGGAGACATTTTGAGGAATTTTTTTTATGATTCTTGGGTCACAAGACTCTTGGTGACATCATCTGTGACATGTGTTCTAGAGAAGACCTATTTGGGGGATGACTTCAAAGATGTAGCATGTATTATGGATGGCCAACATGGATTGTGGATCTTGGATTATATTTGATGATTTTTATTGATGTTTATTTGTTCAAGGTACCGTGTGTAGATTAGAAAGGGGTTATTCAATTGTTTGTGCATTGGGAAAGTCTTAATTGGATGACCTAATTTCTCATTGTAAATTTTTATAAAGGAGAGTTGTTTTCTTGATAAGGAGCACGTACAAAGAAGTGTGGAAATTGCAAGCTTTTATTTGTGAAGTTTACTAGATATAGAGAAGAGACAATGATTGATGAACTTCATTGGAACTATTTAAGCAAAGCTAGTTTCTATCAGTCAGTTTTTTGGATATTATATCTTTGTATATCTGTATCTTGGACAGTGAGTCCTGAAGGTGGGTTTAACCTTCTTTAGGCAGTGATCCAGGGTAGTGAGCCTATTTTTTCTCTTGAATCCTAACAAGGTCTATACTTTAATAGGGACTGTGTACTGTATGTAATAATCAGCTCCTAACATGGCTAAATCTCCTAACAGGGATACTATACTTTCACTACATTATTTGTGGGTGCTAATTCTCATCAAGGTTTTTTCCCTTAACAGGGTTTCCTTGACAACAATTGGTTGTATTATGGTGTTGTTATTATTGTTTTCAATATTACATTTATCATTTGGTTTATAAAGTAAAATTTATGACATTCAATTGATCCCCCCTCAGTTGTATTGGTGATATATTATTTCTAATGGGGGCTGTGCCCACATGCAATAATGTGGCTTCCAGCCTGGAGATACATGTACTCAAGGAAGAGATATCAACATTTTGAGGCCAGGTGGGAGATTTGACTAGGAGATTAAGAGAAATTAAAGCTGAGAGAGATTCTGTAAGGATTCATGTAAAGAGAGAAGAGACAGAGAGAATTGTCACCATTAAGTCATTGACTAGGGATGATATCATGGAGATTCCCCACCCGCTAGTTCTCATTATATAGGAGATGGTGCACTGGTGGAATTCTTATGGGTCAGTTGTTTTGCCATATTAGTGCATAGGGAGCTATAATTTACAGAGATGATCATAGGGTAGTGTTGGTATTACTAGACCTACAAGGACATCACATCCTTCACCAGGGGTAGGACCCTTTGTGCCTGATCAATTTGAGGGAAATAGTACTAGTTGATATTGCTCCATTTTATCATTGTATATTATGTACACCATTTTTGATTGAGCTTGCAAGCTCCATTGTGCCCAGACACCTTTTTAATGGTATATATATATATATATA
>MU225221.1:495161-511578 GCA_018584345.1 Thuja plicata | reverse complement strand
ATATATATATATGATGTGCATCTTTTTCGTGGCATTATGATTTTCCCTTTTTAATGTGTGTGCTTATGAATGTATTTACTTATGATGCACCTTTCTATTTGATGTTTTATGCATTGATAACATGATTTTTATGATGTATGCAATGGTTGTAAGAATTTTATTTGATGATGGTGATGATGTATGCCCTGATTATATGATTTCCATATGATGATGATAATGAATGCAATTTTATTATTATTATTATTATTTTTATCATGCTATATTAATGATTTATGCAAAACCTAGATGAAGGATTAATGACATGCTTGAGAACACGACCTTTGGACTGAATGATGAAAGTTAGTGAGAGGAATGAATTAGTAAGAAGTGAAGACTTAGCTAGTTGTAAGCTAGGATTTTATTATCAAAAAGTGATGAATTTGTGTCTTTGCAAAATATTTACAAAAATCTCATCACTGTGCCTTATTTGAAAAAGATATACTAAAGCATCCATATATTCACCATCCAAACACTGTTACGATCTCTATTTGAAAAATATGTAGATAACAAACAAGTAATGTTTCACTTCATGCTAGGGTTCATATATTTGGAGCCAAGGTATGTGTGAATGCCACAAAAATGACAATACCTATCACAGACACCCCAACCATCATTGCCCCAAAACTTCATTGAAATAATCTAGAAACAATAAACAAAGAAAACAAGATTATGATCCATCCCGACCACTCTCACCACTTGGTGATATCCTTAAGGAGTATAGGAACATAATTGTGAAAGATAAATTGAAAATAAACTGACATGAATGACATGGTTGACAACCTTACTGATCATTGTTTGGATTAATTGATGTTGATGTGGATGTGTTTGGTTCCAGAAATGGACTGCTCGTATAAGATTGATTTGTCTAGTTTTGAGTGTATCCGTCACTGTATAAGACATTCGTTTAATTGATTGATTTGGTTGATGAGATATGATAGGTTTGATTTTTGAAAAGACAAGTCTTATCAGCCATTGTTGATTTATGAAGTTTATTATTTTGATTTGCGATTTGATGTTTTATGTCACTTTCTACTTGTCATGACATATATGATTTTAATGCAAAGATTTTTGATATATTTTGATGTTTTCAATTTTATTTAGGATGTTTTTTATTTTATTTAGGACGTTTTACAATTTTTTAGATTTCTTCAATACTTTATCTGAATTTTTAGGATTTTTTTCAGGATGTTTTTCAAAATTTTTGTTGAGTGTATATATATATATGTATAAACACACATATATGTGTACACACACACACACACACACACACACAAAATTTCATGTACATGTATATATACATACGTATGTATGTGTATTATGCTAAAAAGTGAGTACCCATGATTACATGCTTTATTGGGACCTATTAGACCCTATTTCAGTAATTTTGAGGCCTGAATGCCTGTTATAATTGATCCTAGCAACCTGTCCTTTTTCCTACCATATAATTTCATCCATCCCAATGCCCTATCCAATTTTGGGCTCATTCTCCAGTGTACAAACATTTCAAATGTTCTATCCTTGGGAAAAAATTGTTTCAAATGTTCAATCCTTGCTTTATTTGGCCTAAATTTGGCGTGGGGCCCTATGCCATGGTTTTATTGGTTACTTGATCCCATGCTCATCTTGTATCACATCTCTCCTTATTTTGATATCCATTATCAAGTGCAAGAATTTTATGATCAAGATCTCAAGTTTTAAAGCAATCAAGAGAAATTAGATTCAAGATTTGAAGGCAAGCATCTAAGATCAAGGTTCTCCAAGTCTCTAATTCTTCAAGTCCATTCAATTCAAAGGAAATATTATCCAATTGAAGCTAGTTTCTCTTCAAGTAGAGGAATTTTTAATCAATCAAGAAGATCCTTCCTTTCAACCACATTCATTCCCCTTCATTGCAAGTGATTATCGAGCATATCTACATTCAAGATCTAGGAGTGACATTCATAGATCCGTGCATTTTTGAGGGAATCCTTGATTTATAATCTACATTTCAAGGTAAAATCCTTTATTTCAAGTTCATTCCATCATCTTCATGGGTATGAGCGATTTATACATCCGTCCATGAGGGTTTTATGCAAGGTGAATCAAACATTTATCTTTTTACACACTTTCCTTTATGAAATTTCATTTCATTTTAAAGATTGATTCCTAAATAGAGGTTTGACCAAGGAAAAAACCTTTAGACAACATTTTACCCATTTTTCTCTATGTAGGAACATGTTATGGAGCTGTTGGACAAAATCTGGGAAGATTGAGAATTGTTGAATAATCTTGGAAAGTTTTAGGCAAAAATACCCAGAACAAAACATTTGAAATGTTCTGTTTCTAGATACATAAAGTCTAAAATTTTATGTACCCTTCATTCTATCCCCATGTTTTATCCACATGTCATATTTTATTTCTAGTTTTTTTTGTTGTATATTTTAGCTCTTTGTCAGTCTGTATTAGTCTGTTATTTCTAGTTTTTTAGCTACTTGTCTATCTTGTCATCTATGTTACATTTTCCCTATCGTTTCCATTTTCATCAATTCCATATTTGAACAAGGATCACCATCCCATTCAATGCTTGATTCACCTCCCAAGCCTAGTGGGTCATCTTCCTTCCAAATGTGTAATATATGAAAATGGAGGTGTAATCTAAATATGTTCATTTGATCCCGAGTCCTCTATGTTTCCTAGAAATGTTGACGAGACCAACATGCCTACTAATGAATTTCCTCCTATTATTGAGAAAAACTATTCCAACTCTTCTCATGATGAGTATGAGACATTAAGAGTCCCTCCTATGAAATTTCTAAATATTTCCAATGAATTTATAATTATTGAGCAATGATTAGGACAAGAAAAATCATAACGATGAAGATAATTCATAATGATGAGCACACTGTTAATATCTTGCCTAGTATCTATCATATCATTGATACCAAGTCAAGCCTATTAGATATTGTACCCAATATCTAGGTTTCATTCCACCTACCACTAGTGTTGAGACCTGCATGCCTATTTATACCTCTATCTCTTGTGTGTCCACTTATGCTCCACCTATCATAACCACTTCCATTCAAAACATCAATCCCACAAATCTTAGCATTCCTAATCCTATTGTTCCTACTATTCCTTCAAGTATACCTTGTGTCTCTTTACCTTCATCCTTGCCCACTTACAATAGTGTTCCTTTTTTCATATTATACCATCCCTTCTATTTTTTATGATGGTCCAAAGCTTTGGTACATATCTCCTACCACTCTTTCTATCAAATATACTATTAATAGCTTGGATCAAACTATGTCTTCTTTGCAGGAAAAAAATGCTTCAATGACCTAATACAAGTTCAACATTCCTACTTGTGACATTTCTATCCCTTTGTTCTTAGATATCATCTGCACCTTCATTCCTCAATACATGGAAATTCTTCACATAGAGACTTAAAATGGTAAAGGTGATCCTTTAAACCATGTCAAAACTTTTGAAACATTGTGTAGTGACTTCTCTCATGATCATAGGTTCATGGATAAAATATTTACTATAAAATTTTGAGATAAATATTTGTAAGGATATTTTTATTTGTCTCCTTATTCTCTTGACTCTTTCCAAAATCTTGCTAATGCTTTCATCCAACAATTTCAAAACAATATTGATCCTAAGATTTCTTTGACTAATTTGATGCATTGCAAACAAGGTGTTAAAGAAAAACTGACTAATTTCATTGATAGATTTAAGCATTTTCATGCTTATATTTCTTATCGTATGCCTGGTATTGATTTGAAACTTATTTTTATTTCTAATTTACAAAATACATTAGAGATAAGATTATACTTTCTAAATTTTCCTATTTTACTGAATTGTGTGTAGTGCTTCATACTTATTAGCTTCACCTGAGTAATTTTGAGAGCACCACTCAATGGTTATGATTGATAAAAGTGATGCTGAATCTGAGTCCTATAACAACTTTTGAAAAACCAAGAAATTGATCAAGATTAAAAATTCATCAAACAATATTCATGAGAAAGTGGTAGCAACATCCAAGGGTGTGGCTACTTTGTCATCCATTTTTAGACCTTCTCATAATTTTACACAACTTTCTGAATCTTTTCATAATATGATGTTAAAGTTGATTAATGCTAAGGCTGTAACTCCTCCTATTAAACCAACTGAAACGTCCAAAAATTGTCCTAAATCCTTTTATCACAAAGTTTTTTGGTAGTACCATAATCAAAATTGCCATGATACCAAGAAGTATTTAAGTTTGAAATCTATTATTCGAGACATCATTGATTCTAATACTATATCTATTGAGGGTGTTAATGATCAAGGGGAAATTTTGTAGTACCTCCCAATAAAAAATTGTAAGTCTATACCAATCCTTTTCCATCTCATTCGACCAATATCGTTGAGTGTACCCAATCTTTACCTTCTTCTTCCACTCATGTTTTTGATTTTGATGATAAGTGTATTGAAGCCAAAAATGTTTTGAATATTATTGATTAATCTGAATCCAAACCTAAACCTAAACCTGAACCTGATCTTTTCATTACATTTGATCCTAGTGAGATTATTAAAGCACCTGATGATCCTCCTTACATTGTAGCAAAAGTTAATGACCTTCCTTCTTGTGGTGTGCTTATTGACCCTAATTGTATGATGAATGCAATATTTGAAGAACATCTTTACACTAGAAAATTGCAACAATATTTCTATGAAAAACCTGATATGATGATCCAAACTTTTGACGGCTTCACTTATCCTACCCATGGTTCCGTTACTTTTCCTATAGAAGTTGGTGGTAAAATTCTAGATGTCACCTCGTTGTCATCCCAACTTCCGATCAATTTCAAGTTAGACTTGGTCTTTCTTGGCTCACCTCCATGAAATTTGTAGTCCCTCCTATCCATAAGTGTTTGAAGTGTCCCCATGGGTGTTACCCAAATTTATATTCAAATTTGAATGGTTGAATAATTCAGGGAAGTGTCTTTTGCACTCATAATCTTGTATTTTCTTCTTCCATTTCATAATTCATTATTGCAATGATTTTGTCTTAGGCATTTATCCCATTTAATTTCATGCTTTTATCTTGTTAAATCTGCTATATATTCTATGTTTTAAACAGATTGCATATATTTGAATTCATAAATATAGCCATTGGCCCCTTTTTGGGGTTTAAATATTCATTTTAATATTACCTTTTGAATTTGGTAGGGAATATTCTATCCCATTTGACGCTTTTGAAAATGCCTTAGTCACGAGATCTCTGAAATGAAGGGAATATCCTCTTATCATTGAATGACTTAATCTGAACCGTTGATGTGGATTCAATCCTACGGTAGTCAAGTGATCTCGTATTAAACCCGAGGTTATCACAATCAATCTACGACTCAGAGACTGAAGAAATTTGTAAACCCGCAGTTGGAGTACAGTTAAGACTGAGATCAGAGATCGAAGTTAAAAATCAGTCAAGTTGGAATAAAATCTATGGCAGGCATAATGGATTAAAGCCAAGATGCACGGTGATTACTCATTAAGGCATTGCAAAAGAATGACATGTGGCAGTGAGCGGGCCCATGCATTATGTATTGAGTCGCTAAGTCACCAGATGACTCGATGACATCAACAAAATTTATGAGATTTGATCTAAGCTGTTCATTGTGAAGAAGATCTTGTGGTAGTATCCAAGTCTCTTAATGGGAACCAAGGGTTTAAGCAAAGTTATTTAAAAGCTTCAGTCGCTGAATCTTGGAATGAAACCATGGGTTAAATTAAAGAGCAGACAAGTACTTTTTGATCAGATGGTCAATGTAATCGCTTAATGAAAAGATGAACATCTTTTAACCTTTAAGGGAATGCGTGATTGTGACACATGTTTGATGTTAGAACCTGGGCCCATGATGGAATAAGCTTTCTGAATGGATGTTAAAGGACGAAGAAGATCAACAGATGGTGTAATGGCTTAAAGCCAAGATGCACGAGATTTATTCATCAAGGCCACAATCATGCCACGTGTCTCAGACGGATATAAAGGACAAAAATGATTGAATGGCATCGCTGATTAGGATTTCATTTGTCGTTACATATTTTAATATTAATATTTCATGTCAATTTAGGGTTTTATTATCATTTGATACGTCGGTGTTGTTCAGCATGCAGGGTTTCAAAGGTGGTTAGCAGGAAATAATGTGACCTAGATGAAAGCTGAAAGAGCAGAGACATGCAGGCATCCATTGATATGCCATGCATAAGCTAAAGAGATATTATAGGTTCTTGATTAATTATTAATGAACTATTTAATCATATTATCACTTTGGTCGATAACTGTTCATAAGGATGATAAATCATTCTTAATTGTAATTGTGGCTGTTCAGTTGTTGATCTTAGGGATTAGGTTTAGCAGATGAACCATTGCATTAATCTGAAGCTTGTTCGCATCCTTTGGATTTTGTATAAATAAGGATACTAGGATCAATGCAAGGGGGTCAGAAGATATTTTTAGAATGTTACTATAGTTAGATTGGATTAGTTTTGATCAACGAATGCAACATGGATTGAATTGTACCATTTTCTAAAATTAATAAGATAAGTAGACCCTTTTCTTTCACTTGTGGGAATAGATATATTTTCATTTAAAATCAGCCCCTCGGATAAACCAATTTGAACTTATTCAAAGTGATAGTTTGATGTATATGCTTCCAAATCTTGTTCATTGTTATTATTCTCAGTTGGTTTTCTCATCTTGCATGGTTAAAATCTTGTTGATTGAGACCTCAGTCAATAAGTTTGTCATTTGAGAAAGTAATATCCTATTGAGATATCTCTGATTTCATTTTGAGGTTGCATATTCATTCCATAACACCTTTGAAGTGATAGTTTTCTAGCAAAACTGTCTCTGAGGTTGCACAAAGGATTGAATGATATTGACTCTATTTCCCATGAGGAAATTAGGCACTGATATGCATTTATGTTGGATTTTTGTCATTGAATTCATTGTTCATAGTTTTGTGATAATATTTCCATCTGCACTATCCTTTTATTTACATACATACAAACATTCTTAATACATTGATATTTTCAGTTAGCATTTGTGATTTACAGCTTTCAGTTCAAGTGTTCTTTCAAATTTCTTTGCCATAGTTTGGAGGAGAGTGATCAGGATCTATTATCTGCTATAAAAAGCCTTGGAGCTTGAAGAATAAGTTCAAGGAAGTAGGCCTACCAGCCTTGGTTCTACAGAGCCAAAATTGTAGAGGGTTTTAAAACCTAATTTGGTTAAAACCTTGTTAGTTGGCCAATTCACTTGGGTTTCCCACTATTGGATTGGAAAGTCCATAGGAAATCCAATATGTTTATTTGAGCACCAATAAATTGGCAACTCTACTGGGGAGGTTCATAAGGAATTTTTTTGAATTTTACCTAGAAGCTCTGGTGATTGTCTGCTAAATATTGAATCTTTCAGTTTGCCCCATCCGAGTCAACCAATAGATTGGCGAATCTACTGGGGAGCAATTATCATTAAGGGTAGTTTTTCATAATTTTTGGTAATAGAGGTTAAACTCTGCTGGGCAGAAACAAAATCTAGAAGATTTCAATCAAGTATTTCCTTCTAAAAAGAAGGTGGCGACTCTACAATTTTAAATTGGTAATAATTTTGGTTAGAAAATTTTCATATGGGGTAGGAGATCTTTACATCCAAACCAACTTGAATTAAATTTAAGCCTAAAGAAGAGCAGGAATCCATGTGTGAAGATGCCTTATGTACCTCATATGATATACCTTGATAAGGATGATCAAAAGTATGCTTGTGATCAATTCCCTAATTCAGGTCACTCAAGTCATGAGAGTAGTGATGAAAATTGTAATCCTTTCTACCAAGGTAATAGAGGAGGACATGATTCCAAACATAGTCCAAATCAGGAGATGTTTGAAAAAGAAAATAGAATTAATAAATGAGATGATGTGTTTTGTGAGATGGCTAATACAGAACCAGAAAATGAAGAAATGGTCATGGCTCTTAAAATGAAACCAGAGGATGTACTAAGGAAAATGGGGATAGAGAGAGACAAAATCAGACCACCAAGAAAGGAGGCAGTTCCTGAAGATGATAGAAATAAAGTTTACAATCCTCCTCATAAGAAGAATAATGGGCATATGTTTAATAATGATCATACCAACCCCTTGTTCGAACCTGACAATAGAAGAAGACTTGAGAAAGATAAAAATGATTGGGAAAGAAGAGATCAATGGAAAAAATGGAACAATGGAGAACATTATACCCACAATAATAGAATGAACCCTAACTCAGTTGATCAGCGTGATAAACATAAACATCAAAATAATGAAAGGGTATATGATGGATATCATAATAACAGGGATCAAAATTATGGCCAAAGAGATAATAATATGAATTCAAATTCTAGACCAAGAAATAGCAATCAAAGATTTCATGATGTAAATCATCATAATCAAAGGCATGGAGCTGTGAATCAAAATGTGAACAATTATAGAGCCCCAATGGTTTCTGAAAGATATAGACAGTTAGATTTTTATGGCATAAGGGGATATCCTAATGACATAAAAATGAATTAAGGAGTGCAATTCCGAAATTTACAGGGAATGGGTCAGAATCGGCTGAAGTGCATTGTGTAAATTTAAAGAATATTATCCAAGAATTTGATGAATTCAATGAGGATGTAAATATGAAACTTTTTTTTCAATCCCTCATAGAAGATGCAACATAATGGTTCAGAAGTTTACCATATAGATCCATATCTACTTGGGATGAATTTGTGAACCAATTTGTAGAACAATTTGGTGATCACAATGATACTTCTTTTGCTTCACATGAGCTGACAAGTATGAAGAAGAATCAAAATGAATCTATGGCTGAATTCAATAAAAGATTCAATAAGGTCCTGAATAGGATTCCAAGAGATGTTCAGCCTGTTGATGCTTTTTTGATTAATTTCTATGAGTGCCTTTGATAGAAAGACAAATTATGAAATCATATCTCATAAGCCTTTTACTCTGGTACATGCTCTTAAGATTGTTATAATGATTGAAAATGATAGAAAGGAATCATGTATAATTGCTAAAAAGGAAGACACCCATTTATTCAATCCAAAAGAGCCTAAGAAACACAAAGAAGAGGATATTTTTAGACTGTTACTATAGTCAGATTGCATTAGTTTTGATCAACGACTGCAACATGGATTGAATTGTACCATTTTCTAAAATTAATAAGATAAGTAGACCTTTTTATTTCACCTGTGGGAACAAATATCTTTTCATTTACAATCAGTCCCTTGGATAAACCAATTTGAACTTCTTCAAATTGATAGTTTGATTTATATGCTTCCAAATCTTGTTCATTGTTATTATTCTTAGTTGGTTTTCTCATCTTGCATGGTTACAATCTTGTTGATTGAGGCCTCATTCAATTAGTCTGTCATTTGAGAAAGTAATATCCTATTGAGATATCTTTGATTTCATTTTGAGGTTTCATATTCATTCCATAACGCCTTTGAAGTGATAGTTTTCTAGCAAAACTGTCTCTGAGGTTGCACAAAGGATTGGATGATATTGACTCTATTGCCTGTGAGGAAATTAGGCACTGATCTGTATTTATGTTGGATTTTGGTCATTGAATTCATTTTTCATAGTTTTTTGATAATCTTTCCATCTGCACTATCCTTTTATTTACATACATACAAACATTCTTAATACATTGATATTTTCAGTTAGTATTTGTGATTTACAACTTTCAGTTCAAGTGTTCTTTCAAATTTGTTTGCCACATTTTGGAGGAGGAGAGTGTTTAGGATCTATTATCTACTATAAAAAGCCTTGGAGCTTGAAGAATAAGTTCAAGGAAGTAGGCCTACCAGCCTTGGTTCTGCAGAGCCAAAATTGCAGAGGGTTTTAAAACCTAATTTGGTTAAAACCTTGTTAGTTGGCCAAATCACTTGGGTTTCCCACTATTGGATTGACAAGTCCATAGGAAATATAATATGTTGATTTGAGAACCAACACCCATAAAGGAGAAATCATCATGATCAGTCATAGTCTCTATCATCCTTTAGTGCCCAGAGAGTCCTCTGACCTTGTATAATTTTGACCTTCTATGCCTACACCAATTCAACCTCGTAAATACAATCTCTTTTGATCCTACCAGAAATAAAAAATTCCAAAATATTTGTGAGCTCAACAATCCTAAGGATGTTCCATCTCCTTTCCTTGGACCTAGAATTATCCCTACACCTTCCACACCTTCTATATATACTTCCATTCCACCTCCTATATATTATAAATGATCCATTGATATTATCTCTCAACCTAATGTGGTTCCTTTTGTTCTTCCTTCAAAAGAAGAAAAGGGCCCAATGTTGACTGATCCTAAACCAAACCAAATCTCAAGTAAAACTAAACACAACCATTGTCCCTATGAAGGTGACCACAAATTTCATGCTATAGCCCATGAAAGTGCTGCCCAAAATATTTCCTCTCCTAAGACACCTACTAATGCTTTGATTCTATTTGATCAACCCATGCATAGTCCAAAGGAGGAAGTTAATTTGAAAAAGATAAAATTGAAAAAAAAAAATAATTCTATTCATATCTTAGATTCTATTACAATTAATTTGGATGAAGAAGACACTCTTGATGATTATCCTCCTATTGCAACCAATGATGATATTCATGCTAGTGATTCTGATGATATGTTTGATCTAATTAATATTAATCATGATTTACCAACTAGATTTGCAAAATAATTATCTCTTAGTCCTAGTGATTAACAAAGTGACCCATTTTCATAGCATGGTCCTTTTTTGGAATGATCTCTTGTTCCATCTACCATGCTTGATGTTTCTCCTCTTGTATGATTCCCTTCTTCCCTAATACTATAGACCAAGATTGGGGGGCAGGAAATATGCTTGACTATCTCCTCTTGTACGATCGATTATTTGTGTTTTCATGTTGTAATGTGGTTTCCCTATGATGTGATTCTTGTTATATATTTTTTGGATGACCCTTATTTCTCTGTTGGCGCAAGGTGATAAAGGAATCAATCTATTGTCACATTCCTATATTTGTATCTCACTTCTTCTATATGTTGTTACATGTTATGTCATGCATGTACCATTGCTCATAAATGTTCCTTTGTGTTGTTTGATTGGGGATGATGTACAATTATAGATACCTATTCTTTTTGGTCTCTGTAACGTCGAACCAAAAAGACTCTTCTTTGTGACTCTTACGTGCCATTTTTCTAGCTCTACTACCTTTGGGCATGATGAAAGTATCATTTTGATAATTCTAACCCTTGAGTTAGTAGATCCATTCACGTTCCTTTTTCATGTGTTTCATTTTCCTCGTATTTTTCTTTCTTAGGGAATCTCATATTGCAAATGTTTCTTTTGGGTGCATGTATGCTTTGTTAAATCTATTGCTCCTATTAAGGCATTTGCAATTTCTTTAATGTGAGGGCATACACTCTACTCCTTGTTTCAAATTTTTACACACACACACACATACACAATGAGTCAATACAATATCTCTTGTAGATGGATAAGAATAAAATTCTTTCCTTCTGTTCATTTTTTCATTTTCATGCTCCTATGCATTATTCATTAGATCCCTTAATGGAAACAATGCTATACTTAAGGAATGATCCTCCTTTCCTACCTTTCCTAGATCCATTAATGGAGACAATGCTCTCCTTAAGGAATGGTCTTCCTTTCTTTGATACATTGTGAGACAATTATTTCCTTACACTTAATAATATTTTGAATCCCTTAACATAGACAATGCTTTCTTTAAGGAATGATCCCCTTTGATGGGTTGACTAGCATAACAAAAATTGATAGAATATCAATGACATATTTTGCAACACTTTCCTCTTGTGTGATCCATAGTAAGGAAATACCTTACTATTCTAGTGGTCATTCCTTTCTCTTTCTTCTCTCTTATCTCTCTTTTGAGTGATGCCCCTTTTATCTTGGTTTTGGATTTGATGAGGACTTAAGTCACTTGGGCGCGTGATGTTTGTTTGTCTCCTTCACCTTGATAAGATTGTTCTTATGTATTGATCTACTTTACTATGAGTATGATATTTTATCATACTCCTAATGACATGGGGGATAAATTTATCATCCTAAAAAATAATTAGTACCCATAATTGGATACTTTATTAGGACCTATTAGACCCTATTTTGGTGATTTTGAGGCCCGAATGCCCGTTATTCTTGATCTTGAAAAGATGCCCTTTCTCCTCTTACATATTTTCACCCATACATACACCTTGTCCAATTTTGGGATCATTCTCCAGGGTAAAAAATGTTTCAAACATTATGTCCCCACTCGTTTTGGCCCAAATTTGGCCTAGGGCCCTATGTCAGGGTTTTATTAAGGAATTTGATCCTGTGGTTGGACTGGATTATTTTTAAATCCCTAAATGATGAATTTAGTATATAAACATCATATATCTCCTCATTTTGATATCCATTATCAAGTTCAATCATTTTATGATCAAGATCTCAAGTTTTCAAGTAATTAAGAGCACTTGAGCAATTGGATTCAAGATTTGAAGGCAAGCATCCAAGATCAAGTTTCTCCAAGTCTCCAATTCTTAAATTCCATTAAATTAAAAGGAAATATTCTCCAATTGAAGAAATTTTCTCTCCCATGATGGCCAAGTAGATGAATTCTCAATCAATCAAGAATATCCTTCCTTCCATCCACATTCATTCTCCTTCATTGCAAGCGATTATCAAGCATATACACATTCAACATCTAGGAGTTAATTTCATAGATCCATGCATTTTTAAGGGAATCCTTGATTTATAATCCAAATTTCAAGGTAAATTCCTTGATTTAAGCTTCATTCAATATTCTTCATGGGTATGAGCAATTTCTACATCCGTCCATGAGGGTTTTATGCAAGGTGAATCAAACATTTATATTTTTACATTTTTTCCTTTATAAATTTTTATTTCATTTTTAAGGTTGGTTCATAAATAGAGGTTTGACCAAGGAAAAATTTTTTAGAAAACCTTTTCCCCATTTTTCTATGTGCAAGAACAGGTTACAGAGTTGTCGAACAAAATTTAGGAAGATAAAGAACTGTCTAAAGATCTTGGAAAATTTTAGGAAAAAACACAAGGAACATAACATTTGAAACATTTTGATCCTAGGTAAATAATGTTTGAAACATTCTATACCCTACAATCTTTCCCCACTTTTCAGCCATAGGCAAAATTTGCTTTCTGGCTTCCATTTCTATAAATTTCAACTCCTTGTCAGTCTATAACAGTATGTAATGCCCCACCAAGGAACCTTGGGAACAAAGAGTTAAATATGCACTTAATAATTTTTTTTTGAAAGGTAGAATATAAAATTACTGTAACATAAGAAATAGTGTACATGTCTATATATTACATTTGAATATTGTTATGGGGGTAAATAAGATGCTCTCTTCTATCCTTAGATATGTAAATGAAAGATCCAAGTTGATTAACCCAAAAGGAAGGATCAATGCATAAATGAATCAATCATTTGGAAACAAGAATAAGGAAGGAAGATCTTAAGTACCTGGTTTGATTTGTTAATTTGAATGTGAAATAGATGTAGAAATATTGATAACTTTAATTTAATTGAATATGAGAAATGTACTAACCTTGAAATATTGAAAATCTGAAGAATGCTATTTTCTGAAGCCTGTGTTCAGTTTCTGGAAAATCCGAGACCAGATCTAGAATAGAAACACAGAGATAGACAAAACCCATAAATATTTTTCTGTTATGAGATAGTTCCAATTTTTACTCTCAAGTCAATGTCACCATTTTCCAGAATTTTTGATTTTTCCCTAGGTCACAATCAACCTAAAAAGTCTTAGAATGAAATTCTATTTTTGGATCCTAGAAGTTTTCCGAAAAGGGTATTCGAATGTCCATCCCGATCTGCTGTTCTGAACCTGTACCTACAAGAAAAAAGGGGTTTGTTTGTTGGGGGGGGTTTGCCTTGGTCAAACCCCAGTTTTGGAATTAACCTCAAATATATAAGTGAAATTTTTGGAATAAACAAAGTAAATGAAAAAATTCACCTTGCTCATGTAAAAGTCCTTGTGGAGGATTCGAATCCTTGAATCCACAAGTATGGATGCACCAATAGAATGTAGAATGTAGAATGAAGAATGTAGGATGTCTTCAATCAATTTATTTATAGATCTTCAACACCAATCTTGAATAGATTCTTGAATTGGAAGAGGCTTGGAGGAATGTAGATGGAGAAATCTTCAACAAGAGGGCTCCATAGAGCTTGAATCCTTCAATGGCCACCAATGGATCTCCTTGATGAAAATGGATGCTTGAGAAGTGCTTGATAACGGATGAATTCTTCAATGGCTACTTGGCTTGCTTCAAATATTTATTCTTCACCTTTGGATCTCACTCTTCAAGTCTTGAAATTTTTAGGATTCTTGATTATGCTTTTGCTTCTTGATGCTTGGTAACGATTAGAGAAAATGAGAGAGAAAAGCTTCCTTTTATAGGAAATTAGGGCACAATCTTCTAGAGAGGTTGACATAGGAGAATTAAATTCTAATTGGACCCATGCCCCTAGAATAGGACCTATGTTAAATATAATTTAGGAATTGTTGTCCAGAAGTCTGAAACAGCCGACCTGGAAGCGGGAATTAACTTTTTCCAAAATCCGACATCCAAAAACCCTGAGATTTTGGAATTTGGGCCCCGAACCTAAAAAAGATCAATTGTGACCTAGGTTAAGGTTGACATCAACCTTGACCCAAAAAGGTCAACCTTGACCTTAAGGCCAAAATCCCAGTTTCTCAGTCTGGGTTGCTAGAAATAGGTTGAAAAGAGTGGAAATGGGCCAGAACAGGGGGATAAAGCCAGATCAAAGTCAGGAACCCATTAAAGGTGCTTGACATGACCCCAAAACACTTACCCAGAAGGAAAAACCAATCTACCATGGAAGTGTTTCCATTTTCTGACTATACATTTAGCCCCCACTTTAGCAAGAGCATGGAATCAATACAAACTCTTGGTAAAGGAGATCATAAAGAATAGGTAATCTTATTGGAATTATAAGGGACAAATAAATCTTGAAGCCCCTAAGGGAATTAAGTCTTTATCAACCCTAAGATCATGATAAGAGAGACATCACCAGTTAAGGAGAGAGAGAGGGTATGGTTACCTCGCCCAATGAGAACTTATGTCCCATTGTGAACCATACAAAGAAATAAAGTGTAACTGGAAAGATGGAGTTGAACCGCCCAGTGAATGTGGCTACTCACTAGTCAACCCATCAAGGAGATCCATTCTTAAGGACACCTTCCGACCTTAAGTGATCAAAACATTGTATATTGAAATTGGAGGGATCAAGGGATTTGTGTAAATTTAAACTGGAGGGATCAAGAGATCCTAAAAAGTAAAATGTCCATGCTTTAAGGATTAGCCTTTAATCCATAAAAGGAAAAAGTTTTAAGTTTTGAAAATATTTTGAATGTGCGTGTGTAAAAGGTGAGTAGAGTGTATGCCCCCACATTAAAGTCATTGCTTACACTTTAACAGGAGCAATGGCTTTGACGGAAACATAAACAACTCTACTGAATACCTTTCCACTATGAGATGCCCCCAAATGAAGACAAATCTAGGGAAATATCACATAAACATACAAAGAACACATCAGGGATCTACCTACTGTGGGGTCAATATGATCATAAGATAACATGTACATATAGATATGATATTATTGCAAATGAATTGACATCATTCCCCAAAGAAAGTAGAACCATGAAGGATAAGCTAATCAGGTGCATCGCCTACTTTCCCCATCTTGGTTTATATCATTTAGGGAAGGTGCGAAACTCGCAAGAGGGAATATATCCAATACAGTAGGAATAATAGCCAGTTCCAAAAATGGAGATGGGGAATGTTGTTTGGTGGGTCCCTCCCCCTAAGGCAAGTCTTTTCCACTAGCTTTTCCCTTTTGCAATTTGACTTTTCCCAACGCATTTGACTTGTGAATTGGGAATTTTATATTGTAAGTTGATAGTTTAATGAGTTGTCAGGTTAGTAGGATTAAAGAATTTTAGTTAGGAGGATTAGATGTTTAAGTAATTTATGGATAGTTTAAACTAGTGATTAAGGCCATTCTTTTTTGTGTATAATTTTAAATTGGGTAGCAAGCTCTACATAGATAAATTGTATTTTATATTGTAGCTTTAGTTAGGAGATCAGTTAGGATTATAATTTATTTGCTAGATAGATTAATTGGTAATTAGTTGATAAGTTATGTTAGTTAATTAAGTTTAATTTTAATCTATTTTAATGAGTAGTAGTTTATGTATGTATTTTGATTCAAAGATGTAACATTA
>MU225221.1:476178-495111 GCA_018584345.1 Thuja plicata | reverse complement strand
TTTTAGTGTCATGATAGATGTATAGGTTTTTAGGTTAATTAGGAGTTAGTTGATGGTTAAGCTAGTTAATTAGGTTTTGTTTCTTATATTGGTTTTTAATTCCTTTTTAATAGCACTTTCCCTTGCATATTATATTAATGGTGTAGCATGTAATATTAAGTATATAACTTTAATGTGTTAATTTTAATTGGTATTGGAAACTTTTAATGTATTAAATATGTTTTAATTTTTAATTGGTATTTTGTGTATTAAACATGTTTTCATTTCAATTGGCATTGGAATCATTTAGGGTATCAAACGTGGTTTTAATTTTAATTGGTGTTGGAATTATTTATCAATATTATAGTAAATCATTTTAAATGGGAACTAGCATTATTGTTTAGATTAATTTATAATGGTGAGATTATGAGTTTAATAGATCAAAATTTTTGTCTAAAGTATTGTTTAGTCATTTAGAGAGGCGAATTGCTCAGTTGATTAAATTGTATAGTTAATGTGTAATTTTAATTTATTATCAAAATAAAAAGGGGGATTATATTGCTCTTGTATTTAGGGGATTAAGGTTTATACTCGATTGTAATTAAAAGTAAGTTTAAATGTTGGATTAGGAGATATTTCTTATGTCTAAATGAAAAGGTTAAATTAAAGTCATATGTTAGAAATTGATGGATTAAGTTGCAATCTAGGTTTAAGGTTAAGTAAGGCAACCCAGATCAACATATGATCCTGAACCACTAACTACCATCATGTTTTTAAAACAAGAAATCAGAGTTAGATAAACCTGAGTTGAGTATTCAGATAACCCGTGGAACAAGTTGAAGCCCAACTTTGCATCTGTTTGTGGCTTGACCCTTATTCAATCTGCGCATATACTATGCAATTCGAAGGTTAACTATACCTTGCTATTATCCTTCCAACTCTCCCCCTGTTAGTTGTACGTACTTATGCATTTTAAAAAATAAAAATAAAAATTTGTGTGTGTGTTTTGCCCTAGTTTTGGGCATGATAGAATATATCCAATACAGTAGGAATAATAGCCAGTTCCAAACAAGGATCCTCTTAAGAATCACATTGCTCGATACTAGGTGTAATTGTCAATTGAGTTCAAAGCATATGAGGTAAATTAGTGTCAAGATCAATGGTCTCATATTCATCACTAAGATTAATAGGATCATCTAAAGTATCCTCCTCATCAAGATTAATTAAAATGGGATCTAAGACGTGAATAGGATCATCATACTCAGTCATCTTAACATCATTGTGAATATTGACTTCTTTCGACACATCAGGCATAGGCTGATTGAAAGAAGATAAATAATTTCAAAGAAAAGAAGCACGCACCCTAGCATTAGCTCTATGCTTCTTACGATGTTCATTAGCAGATTTATTACATTTTGATTTGTTTGATACATGTGGAGAAGTAGGAGGAATAACCACTGATTCCTTCACAGGTTCTATAGGAGGATTGGTAGGATTCATAGTAGGCTGAGAAGCAACACTGGGAGGTTGAGTAATAGAGTTAGCAGTAATGGATAAAGGAGGTATAGGAGTGGGCAAAATACCACGGTTAAGATCTATCCAAGGCATGCTTAACTTGACAATCTTGTGATGTTTATAGGCTTGATATGAGCGAAAAAGGTTGTCAGGGCGAGGAGGACATGAATTAGGTAATGAGGACCAAAAGAAGCCAAGATTAGTATAATATCTAGGCCTAGAAGGTTGATACAAATTGTGATTAATCATTTTTACTTCCCCATTATGAATGAAATTAATACATTTATGAATAGGAGAAGCAATAGCATGCATAACAATTATCCAAGGAAAACCAAATTTGACTTGAAATTGATCAGATGTAGGAAAAATGATGAAGGTAGTATCTACAACCTTTCCATAAAGTTCAACCGACAAGTTAATAGAACCAAGTGCGGGATATAGAAAACCATTACAACTTTGGATCCATGCATCCGATGGATCATAAAAATCACGTTGTAGGCCTTTCATAAAAATATTTTTCTCAGTAATAACATTGATTAAAGATGTGGGATCAAAAAGACAACCACATGTAGGTATCTTAGCAATCCTATCATAAATATAAAGGGGACCATGAGGAGCCTTAATAGTCTCAGAGTCATTAAAGGTAATTGAAAGTTCCCGAGGTCTCTTATCCTTAGTTTGTTTATGAGGTTTAGGTAGAACTGGAAGTTGAGGTGGAGGTGAAGGATCTTGAACAATAGGCTGAGATACAAAAATGCTCTCTACATGATTAACAATGTGATTAAGATCATCCATATTTGAATCATAAACGATATCCATAGAAGATGGTCGAGCGATGGTATTAGTATCATGTGTAGGTAGAGGATTTGTGTAGATTTGAAGGTTTTGATTAGGAGGAGAGACAGATTTGTTCCCGTTACCATCAAAATTATCGATAGATAAAGAATTGGAATCAATTAAGTCTTGAACCTTATGCTTTAGAGATTACTTTTTTAGTATCATGGCCATTCTGGCGATGGTATTGGAAAAAATCTTTAGAATCAAAGGATTTTGAAGCTATGGTAGTAGGAAAGAGAAGTCAAATAGGAGACAAGGTAATCATATTATCACTTAACAACCTACTCATAATAGAATGTAAAGATTCAGAGAGAGGAGTAAACGTACTATTCATTTGGAAAGTAGTGGATGCAGAAGTGGCATTGTGTGATGCAACAACAACTTGATCAACAACCGCATTCGTTTGTTTATTAATCTTGATGTAGTTAGGTTTCTTAAATTTATTAGGATTAGGAGCATTGTTACTCTTATCAACTTGAACAGGAGCCATTGGAGTGTTGCTCTCAAATTGACTCACTTGTAATTGATAATGATGAAGTGTTGCACAAAGTTGTTGAAAAGAGGTAAATTCAGTAAGAAGAATCTTATCTCTAATATCCTTTTGTAAATTTGAAATAAACATGTTGAATATCAATATTAGGAATAGGATAAGAAATTTGAGCATACAAATGCTTAAATCTACCTATGAAATCAATCAATTTTTCCTTAATATTTTGTTTACAATGCATTAAATCAGTTAAGGAAACTTGTGGACCAATGTTATTTTGAAATTGTTGAATGAAGGTATTAGCAAGTTTAGGAAAAGAATGGATGGAATAAGGAGGTAAGGAACAATACCATTGAAAAGCCTTATCACAAAAAGTTCTAGAAAGTAGTTTAGCTAAAATCCTATGGTCATGAGCATAATCACTACAAAGGATTTGGAATATTTTTACATGAGTAACATGATCACCTTTACCATTTTAATTCTCTAGATGAGGCATATCGGCTTGTTGAGGAATAGTAGCATGGATAATGTCTAAAGATAAGGGACTACCCATGTCACATGTAGGAATGCTAAACTTGGATTGAGTTAAATATGCAAGTTGTTGTTGTAAAGATGACATAGTTTGAGATAAACTAATAATTGTGGAATCATTAGAAGACATAGGTGGCATAGAAACATTAGGAAATATGTAGGAAGAAGCAAGAATAGAAGATACAACCGATGGAACATTTGGAACCACGGTTGGAAGGGGATTAGTATAAGTAAAAGGTACACTATGATATGAAGGTTGTGAGGTAGGTATAGATATTGGTGGAACACTCACAGGAATAGATAAAATTGGGAGAGATGTAGTCATCAAAGGAGGAGTATAAGTAGGAATGCTAGGTAAAGGAACATAAGAAGGTCCTTGACTAATGATAGGAGGAGTATATCCTAGGTCTTGAGCCTCTTGAGCTAAAGGTTTAACATTTGAATGCACAAGATGAGTGATACCACATAAGAAATTAACACCTTGATCACTGTCACGAAGGAATTTCTTAAGAGCCTCTATAGCTTGAATGAAATCTTGATTATGGTTTTCTTGGATAAGCCAATTTCCCATTTTATCAAGTTCGGTTGAAAGTTTTGCACTTGTTCAGGAGGAACTCTTAAAGCATCATCCTCATCACAAGATGAGTGAGAAGAGTTATGCTCCATAGAAGGATTGGAATCATGAGTATTCAATTTTTCATCCGGGATCCTATGGAAAGGAGAGAAAGATTCAGGATCAAAGGAACCCATGAGTCTACTATTTCTTCTTACTGGGATACTATAAGTAGGACTAGAAGTGGTAAATCTCATACACCAATGCAATACAAGTGAAATAATTTAGAAAACAAAGAGTTTGATTTTAATTTTTGAAAGGAAATGCAAGAACATATAAGAAAGCTAATCTCATATGCATGCAAGATCTAACATAAAATATGTAAATCTAACACCAAAAAGAAAGATTTATCTATCACAGGTTTACCAAAATGTAACATAAGAAATAGTGTACATATCTATATATTACAATTGAATATTGTTATGGGGGTAAATAAGATGCTCTCCTTCTATCCTTAGATATGTAAATTAAAGATCCAAGTTGATTAACCCAAAAGGAAGGATCAATGCATAAATGAATCAATCATTTGGAAACAAGAATAAGGAAGATCTTAAGTACCCGATTTGATTTGTTAATTTGAATGTGAAATAGATGTAGAAATATTGATAAATTTAATTGAATTGATTAGGAGAAATGTACTAACCTTGAAATATTGCAGATCTAAAGAATGCTGTTTTCTGAAGCCTGTGTTGAGTTTCTAGAAAATACGAGACCAGATCTGGAATAGAAATGCAGAGACAGACAAAACCCATAAATATTTTTATGTTCTGAGATAGTTCCGATTGGTACTCTCAAGTCAATGTCACTATTTGCCAGAATTTATGATTGTGCCCTAGGTCACAATCAACCTAAAAAGTCTCAGAATGAAATTCTATTTTTGGATCCTGGAATTTTGCTGAAAAGGGTATCCAAATCTTCATCCCAATCTACTGTTCTGAACCTGTACCTACAAGAAAAAGGGGTTTGTTTGTTGGGGGAGGGGTTTGCCTTGGTCAAACCCCAATTTTGGAATTAACCTCAAATATATAAGTGAAACTTCTTGAATAAACAAAGTAAATGAAATAATTCACCTTGCTCATTTAAAAGTCCTTGTGGAGGATTCAAATCCTTGAATCCACAAGTATGGATGCACCAATAGAATGTAGAATGTAGAATGGAGAATGTAGGATGTATTCAATCAATTTATTTGTAGATATTCAACACCAATCTTGAATGGGTTCTTGAATTGGAAGAGTCTTGGAGGAATGTAGATGGAGAAATATTTAACAAGAGGGCTCCATGGAGCTTGAATCCTTCAGTGGCCACCAATGGATCTCCTTGATGAAAATGGATGCTTGAGAAGTGCTTGAGAATGGATGAATGCTTCAATGGCTACTTTTCTTGCTTCAAGTATTGCTTCTTCACCTTTGGATCTCACTCTTCAAGTCTTGAAAGTTTTAGGATTCTTTATTATGCTTTTTCTTCTTGATGCTTGGTAATGATTAGAGAAAATGAGAGAGAAAAGCTTCCTTTTATATAAAATTAGGGCACAATCCTCTAGAGAGGCAGACATACAAGAATTAAATTATAATTGGACCCATGCCCTTAGAAGAGGACCTATGTTAAATATAATTTAGGATTTGTTGTCCCAAAGTCCAAAATAGCCGACCCGGAAGCGGGAATTAACTTTTTCCAAAGAACGACATGTAGAAACCCTGAGATTCTAGAATTTGGGCCCCGAACCTAAAAAAGGTCAATTGTGACCTAGGTCAAGGTTGAGGTTGACCTTGACCAAAAAGGTTGACCTTGACCTTAAGGCCAAAATACCAGTTTCTCAGTCTGGGTTGCCAAAAATGGGCTGAAAAGAGTGGAAATGGGGCAAAACAGGGGGATAAAGCCAAATCAAAGTCAAGAACCCATTCAAGGTGCTTGAAATGACCCCAAACCACTTACCTAGAAGGCTAAACTAGTATACCATGGAAGTGCTTCCATTTTTTGACTATACAATTACCTATCCAAGTGCAACACATACTCGAACATAAGAAAACATTACATACTAAATATATGAACACAAACATTACACACTCACGCACCAATGGAAGAATTGACAACTCTTTCCTAAGGTTCCAAGACAACCAAATAAGACACTTGGAACAAAGAACACACATTCCAGAGAATTACCTTCAAGGATCCTAAAAATTTCCACAGACCACAAGAGGCTAAGTCGGAAAGAAAACATGACTACCATTAGGGAGACTACAAACTAGATCCATTCCATAACATAGATGTTCCTCTAAGCCCAAATATAGATTTCTACTGAGTTTAACCAAATAAGTTCATTCTTTTCTAACCATAATCATAGAGAAATAAATAAACCTAAATCTATAAACGAGCATCAATAAGATCCACAAGGCATGCTAAGACCCTTGGGAACCCAACCCGAAAGCTCACAATTCAAACTAGTAGCTCAAAAATGGAATTAACTCAATTCCGGGTAAAGAATATGATAACAATTATAGATGAAAATTGGTTGGCATAGATGATGATTGAGCCATTGGTGAAGTCTTAAAAAAGACCCAATCCAGTGAGGTCATAGATGATAGACCTCAGGTGTAAATGACAATTTGTGTAGACGCCAATATGCATAGATGATGATTCATGAAAAATAGCTGCCTGGTGAAGTCTGTGACCAAAAATTCACACACTCAAGAGTCAGAGATGACTCTGGTTAATCACAAAAGATGATTGGGTGATTTAGGAAGAATACAAAAGGAAAAAAGCTACAAATTAAGTTGACACTCACGCACGAATTAAATACATCTAACTCCACACTAAGGAGTACTAGATACACGCATACTGAGACAATGGTCACTCAATTGCATAAATAAAGCATAACTAGATGCATAAAGGAAACTTAACTATATCCAAGAACATTAATGATAAAATACAATAGCTCTGCATATACCAAACTAAAAAGGTGAAGTGATCTCTCAAGCTCCAAGTCCTACAGTTGGAAGAAGTCCATCTCTGTACATTGGTCCCCAACAATGGTATAGATTTGAAATGCCACACTACCACCTGGAACCCTGAGGCCCACCCCACCATGCTCATGGAGATAGTAATCAGACCACAAAAATAAGGCATACATGCAAGCAAGGGAATGGATCTCACACACGCCAATCAAGATGCATGACTCAAGGATGAAGAAACAATATGATCATAAACACAAGATGTAGAATGAAACCAAACATGTAGAATACTATAAATGTGATCTAAATAAATATGCAGATACAAAATATAAATGCACATGGAGAACACTCAACATGTGGGTTAATATCCAAATATAATCATGAAACCTCATAATCGCAGTATACCAAGGGTACTAATATGTACTAACAAAGGTTTGGTGTGGATAATCAAGAGTGAGTGTCATCACATGGAACATGGTGGACCATGTGGCTTCATGTGATCCTTCTCTAATAAGAAAGCTCTACTAAGACATATCAACATCCGTAGATGAAAAGGCTAAACTATACCATATCAAAATTTTTAGATAGTAAGGTACTATGCCATATAGACTTCCTCAAATGATGATAAGGCAAAGACATACCATATTAATGTACTCAAATGATGACAAGGAAAAGACATACCATATCAACGTCCTCAAATGATGACAAGGTAGTCACATAACTATTGTTATTATATTTTAATACTATTCATTTATACAATTTTCACTTACTAAGAATTCTACCAAGGATACGATGGGACCCCTTTGTGTCTCAGCTCACCTTGGAGAGCCACTCCACTCCACTCCACTACTCAAACAACAAAAAAAATCATATCATTACAACAAGGAAAAAAATATATAAAGAAGATCACAATAATGTAATAAGAGAAAAGCCATAAAAGAATCTCAAAGTCATAAATCACCAAAACATAGGAGCATAGGTCAACTACATGAAAAAAATCAAATGGGAAAGTTCAGATTGCGAGAGAAAATAACTAGAATGATCTCAATGCATTCCAATTCCATAATATTATTACAAAGATGGAGTACTAAAACCTCAAATAGGTCAATCATGCAAACTATGGAGGCATACAAGTTCTAGATGGCTCACAAAACAAGGAAAATTAAAAAATGCCCAAAGTTCAAACATCATAGAATTACATGAAATCAAAACCCATTGGTATAAATCTACCCAAAAACACATTTCTCAAATAAAAATTCACTTCCGGACACTTTACAGAAATCCAAAAGCATAACATTACCAAAATCCCAAAAACTACATGGGAAAGCATAAAAATGTTCAGCCGTCCAACTGGGTGGAGGAATAAAACACAAATGTGGGGGAATGCTAATTCTCAGCCCACATTCCTATTGTAATTTATTTTATATGAAAAGATGAAGTATAATGAGAGATCCAAAAAGCCCTACCTCTCACGAATGGTAAAAACCAAGAAAGGGGAGAATAAAAAGAAAACGCTATGAAAACATGAATGACTCCATAGGAAGTTGGAGATTTGCAACACCAATCAAATGGGACACTACCCAAAAAAATATGACAAGCGGATCGATCACAACAAAAATAAAACCAAATTTCTCCCAAGCATTTTGGAGCAAATTCCCATTTTCACAAAACATACAAGTGAAAAAGTGAGTAAAAGAAACTCACTAATAAAATATAAAGCACTTTTCCAAAGTGACTTTCAAAATAGAATATTTAAATAATTCAAATAGACTATTTGACATTTTACCAATTAAATAAATCAATTCCAATTAGCTGGAGTCCAACTACGAAAAATTAGTCGATAAATAAAGTTAAATATTAAAAATCCCCAAATAATATTAAAATCAACATTTTAATTAAATCAACCGTGAAAACTGGGGAAACTTTTAAATGCATAGAAACGCTCATGGGTCCAACACAAATGCATAATGAATCTGAATTTACCATCACATACCAGAGGGAATAATATAATAATATAGATACATCATCCATACAGGGATGACATTGGCTCAATATGCAAGGCCAAAGATACTATCTTCTGGTGCCACTACCGGGGATATAAGCACACACTTGAATCTTGCAACTCAGGATGAATGTCCTTGGTACATGTTCACCAAAACAAGAAAACATTAAGTGTAGCCACTCAGAATATAAATAACCAAAGCACAAGCATAAAATGATGGAACAATGAAGGAGAACAACACCATCGTGTGGACCTCGCAAACGGGGTAACTACAACTTTGTCTCACTTCATACTAGCACAAAGGCTAAAATACATACCAATTGTGTGGTAGCATAGTAAATATTATATCATTTAATTTAACATTGCATTCAAATTTGAAGCATTAAAATAAATCATTTTATGACTATTCTGAGCATAATTTACTGAAAGTAAATAACTGCTGTGTCCACAACATAAAGGAACATATAACTCATGGAGTCTAATAAAATCATCTAGCTAACATAATAAATAGTCTCGAATAGAAAATACACCAGATCACCATAAGGCATCATCATGAAGATATGATCAAAACACTAATATCAACACATCTAACATATAGATAAACACTACTGCAACAACTAAAATAAAGTGCGGTAATCAAATAATCAAACAATGCAGCCACTAGTCACATCACAAGGGTACTCACAAAAAATAATCATGATACAATCATAATCATGTAGCCACTAGCACAAACCTCAGTGACACCATCACATCACATCAAAAGGCAAACAAGGCAGATACAAATCATAACCACAAAAGTAATCACAAAATGAGTGCAAGACTAAACTAAACTGGGTGTATCTCAAGATGTCAACATAGAACTAGAAGACAAGAATAGTCACTGAGTCACATAATCAGCTTAAAAAATCATAAATGGGAAGAATTAAGCTTCTCAAAGCTATTGCAAGGCATCACAAATTAGGTACACAACCAACCACAACATTATAGTTCTCACAACCAAGCATAAGGGCATAAACAACTTGCCGATGCAATGCCATAAATTAGATCACCCCGAAGGTATAAACCTCTCACAGTCCACCATGATCATGATATACAACCATATAAGGTCAAATCCATGTCCATTAGGATGACATGCAAAGAGAAAATGAGAGAGGCACTACATCATCCCTCCCAAAGACTAGGCTTACTCATGGAAGCTTACAAGTAAAACCAAAAGAGTGTACCAATTGTGAGATCAAAACCCAATCCAAATGCAAGAATATCCATATGAATCCTTTGTAATTCTGGCCAAACCAACACCAATATCTCACTAGCCAGCCTCACAACTATTGAAGAGTCACACACAGACAAAAAGTGTCAACAACTCTCCAAGTCCTCCAACAATGAACACAATACGTGATAGGAAAGACACACCTAGCAATGATATCTACCAAAAGAGGCACAAAAAAAGTCGCTCTACCTCATCATTAGGTATCTAACTGCAAAAAAATACCTTCCAAGATCTCTCCAAGATCGAAGCATCGAGAACTCCCAAGTCAACAACTTAGGAACATGGGGAAAAAACATCCCAAAAGTTGAAAAACACTACCATTCCCATCTGGAGCACTCTTAAATCCAACTAGGATCTCACTAACTCACCAAAGAGTTTGAAAAGGTGAATATTTTCTACCAAATTTGTACTCTTCTAAGGGATACTACATCCAACTCAGGTGTACTAAGGGATAAAAATATAAAAGGTTGCCTCTCACAACCAAGAAAACTCACAAAAAAGAGGCTCGATAGTGCACTCCTTCCACTCAAAGGGAATACTCAAGGCCAACTAAACACCAAGTGTAGGAGAAACACGATTTCCATGACATTAATAGATCAACTATCATTGGACACTAGGGTCACACACCCCAAATAGACCACGGTCTTACCTTAAACAAAGTGGAAAAAGAATCCAAGTGGCAAACTTCATCTTACATCGACTCCATACCAAATCTAAGGATGGTAAGATATGCCTAAAAATAATGGGTCTTTCTAGCCTAATTCTAGGAATACCTCACTACTAGAAATCCTATGGCAATCCAATCTCCAACATGGAGTCTCACCAAGAGAGGATAACTTAACCAATATACTATCATACACACACACACACACACACACACACACACCCACACATATATACATATATATATACACACACACACACACACACACACACACATATATATACATACATATAGTGCACCATATATATATGTCTATATGTATGTATGTATATATATGTCTATATGTATGTATATATACACACATATATACATAATGTAATAATGACACAAACTATAGTGCACCAAATCGCATACGGAGTAAAAAAATATGCACTCATGATCATACAAGGGTACTGATCAATAAATCTGACCACACAGGGTCACATAAGCAAGCCAACCACTCATGGGCTACTAAGCACCAAAAGCAACCAAAGATCAACATATACATATAAGATATCATACTATAACAAATGAAAATATAACCAAAGTTGCCAAGGCATCCACACAAAGGTCACAGAATGCTCCAAAATCCATGAGTAAGACACTGAGAAAGTGATCTAAAGTGCTCGGAAGAGATGCTCACACATGGGTATCATCCATCCCTAGAAGGTGAAAAGGTCTAGGAGATACTCTCAATTTATTGCATGTTACTTGGGTCGGTTCCTCAAGAATAAATAGGAATGCTTCTCTTGATAACCCACACAAATAGTAACCACTATCTCACAACTCAAAATACATGCTCTCATGCATCCACAATATCCACTAAGCAGGCAACATATACACAGAGATCCCAACGTATGAACATGAGCTTTGATACCAGATGTAATGCCCCGCAAAGGAACCCTAGAAACTAAGGGTTAAATATGCACTTAATAATTTTTTTTGAAAGGTAGAATAGAACATTACCTATCCAATTGCAACATGTAACCGAACATAATCCTAATTATATACTAAAGATACGAACATGAAAATCACATGTTCACGCAGTAGCATAATACTTCAAAAATCTTCCCGAGGGTTCCAAGACAACCAAATAAGATACTCAGAACATAGAACATATATTCCTGAGAACTCTCTTCAAGGATTTGGACAACTTCCATGGACCACAAGAGGCTAATCCAGCAAGAAAAAATAATTACCATTAGGGAGTCTACAAACTAGATCCACCCATAACATAGATTTTCCTTTAAGCCCAATACTTAGTTTAACATAAAATGTTCATTCCTTTCTAACCATAATAATGGAGAAATAAATAAACCTACATCCATAAAATAGAATCAATAAGGTCCACAAGGCATACTAGGACCCTTGGGAATCCAACCCGCAAGCTTGCGATTCAAGCCCGCAACTCAAAACTGGAAACAACTCAATTCTGGGCAGAGATGATGATAACAAAAATATATGACAATTGGTCTGCACAGATGCTGATCTATGTAGACGATGATTGAGCCACTGGTGAAGTAAAAAAATACCTAGTCTAGTGAGATCGCAGATGACAGATTTCAGGCAGAGACGTCAATCTGTGTAGATGACGATTCATCAAAAATATCTTCCTGGTGAAGTCTAAGACCAAAAAGTATCACACCTAAGTGTTAGAGATGAATTTGGTTAATCCTAGATGATTATTTGGTGATTTAGGTAGAAAACATAAGGAAAAAAGACACAAACTAAGATGACACCAATGCTTGGCTAAAATACATCTAACTCTATACCAAGGAGTACCAGATACATGCATACCGAGACAATGGTCACTCGATTGCATCAATAAAGAATAACAAGATGCATAAAGGAAACTAAAATTTATCCAAGAAAAGCAATGAGAAAATACAATACCTCTGCATATAACAAAATATAAGGTGAAGTTAGATCTTAGGATCCAAGTCTAACAGTTGGAAGAAGTCCGTCTCTGTACATCGGTCCCCAACAGTGGTATAGATTTGCAATGCCAACCTACCACATGGAACCCTCAGGCCCACCTCACCATGCTCATGGAGATAGTAACTTGGCCATAAACATAAGGTATAGCCATAAGAAAAGGACTGAATCTCACACACACCAATCAAAATGCATGAATCAAGTACGAAGCAACAGTCTGAGTATAAAACCAAGATGTAGAATAAACCCAAACATGGAGAACACTCGACATGTTATCTAAATAAATACATAGATACAAAATAAAAATACACAAAGTGGACTTGAAATAGAAAATGATTGATCTAGGATGAGATTTTTTTGGCTCTGCTAGGGTTTAGTGTTGTGGATTTCTATTCTATATCATTTATGTCCTTTCAAACTATATTTACTATGGGATTAACCTAGGTATTTAATGGCTCCAACCACCTTTATCTCAACAATTATTTCTGGTGTTGGAGTGGTGATAGAAAATCATGGAGCCCCTAAGAAAGAGACATTGCAAGTTTGTACCAAAGGTTTTTCACAAGGTATTCTATATCCTGATGTAGTACTTCCTATTTAGGATTTTGACAATGCATGTGCTTGGTTAGAGAAACACACTTTGATATTTTGTGGGAATAAATAATCCTAAAATCATGCTCAAAGAATGGATTTCCAAGCCCTAGAATCCTCATGGAGTTTGGATTGATGACATTCAAAACCTCACCAAAGGTTTTTTTGTGTTTTGGTTCTCCAGCCCTACCCATGTCACAGCTATCTTCTCTTATGGGATGTGGAATGTTAGGTCTTCCCTTTTGGTTTTTCAGCATTTTTCTCAAGACTTGACAATCTTTGATGACAAGAAGCTTAGGATTCCTATGTGGGTTGAGTTCCTTGGTCTTCCCTTTCCTTGTTGGACTTTCATTCAAACCATTGTGCAAAACCTTGTTAAAGTGGCATGTCTTGAACATGACTATTTTTTTAATGTTCACCATGAAAAAAGGGTTTGTGTTGAAGTTGATCTCTCATGGGATCTTAAGGAAACCATTGAGATTCCAGCGGTTGGTAATAAATTCACCTAGAAGGTTCTATATTTGAATTTTCCAAACACCTGCTATCGGTGCCAGTCGACAGAATACAAGATTAAGGACTTTCCCCTTGGCAGTTCCAAGAATTAAACCCGCTCCTAAAGATTTAGGATCCCATCCTCAAGAGGATCTCAAAAAGGAGGAGCTAAAGAAGGATGAATGGACTATTGTGGGTCACAAGGGTAAGAACATGCCAACTTCAAAATTGCAGGGTGGTTATGGGCCTTTGGAGACTCTAGTGTTTCTCTATCTGCTAGACTTCTAGACAAGGCCCCACTTCCCTCCCCTATTTCAAACCCTGACCAACAGGGGATTAATGCAGTTACAAATGCCTCTTAGCCACCTTTGATTCTCTATCCTCAAGTGACTTCAACCATTTCTTCTTCACCGACTCTGTGTCATTCTTGCATCCCTATTGGGCATGCTAAGAGTGAAGAAGGCGAATTTTCCAAAAAGCGACATCTCATCTTTGATGAGGCTCCTCAGTTTTTGCATAACAGTTTCTCCTCTCAAGGGGATAGGGATGAAATGCAAGAGTTTTTTAAACATGATTTACATCTCATGGAATGTGCGGGGTTTCACAAACTTGCATTGAAAGTACTCTATGAGAGATGTTTGTTAACAAGTTTCTGGTCTGGATATCTTGTGTCTCCAAGAGGTGAAAATTGCTGGATTTATGCTTCAGACTGCTTGCCATGTTATTTGGCCTAAAAACCTTGTTATTTATTCTCAAGATGAGGATGGTCGAGGTGGATTTTCTACTCTCATTTCCCCTTGTTAGCATTCTTTTCTTGTTAATCATGGTTTTGACCCCATGCACAAAGTTGTATAGGGTGTTTTATCTATTGAGAATCATTCTTTTGGGATTGTTAATGTGTATGCTCCCAATAATTCTATTGAAAGATCATAGTTATGGAGATGACATTTTGATTCTCTGCCACTTGCAACCTAGCTCATAGTTAGGGACTTCAATATGGTTTAAGTGGCTTTTGACAAAGATGGGATTTTTTCTTTTTGCTGGGCAGCTGGAGAAAGGGAAGCCTGGTTCTACATGTGTAATAAATTGGTCCTTTTTTATCCCAATATAGGCCACTTTCATTATGGCGATACTGGGAATAATTGGTCTAATTCTAGAGCTGACTCTGACAAGATTTTTAAAAGGCTTTATTGTGCCATGATTTGAGCGCAATCTTTTTTCAATTTTTTCTGACAAAAATAAATTAATTGTCACTCTTCTTTATAATGTGACCTTGTTAGAACATTTTCCCATTGCCTTTGGTATTGAATGGAAGAAAACTAAGGCATGACCTCCCATGACATAATTTTATCTCAACACTTCTCTGCTGAGTCACAAGCCTACTCTAGCCCACTTTCAACAAATGTGGAATTTAGAACCAAGACCACATCATCCTATTGGCTAGATTAATTGGTGGAATGATGCCATCCTCCACACTGCCAGGTTTCTCTATATTTATGGTAGGAAACTTGCTCGATACCACTAGAGATATTATGAGGCTACCATTAAAGAGGTCCGTACAACCTCTAAATCTTCGATTCTTGATCTGTTCAACATGGATCTGCAAATCTAGCTTTCTCAGATTCGGTACCAGAAACAAATCGCAGGAAATTATTCTGCTAGAGGTGCTCACATCAAGGCTCAAATTCACTTGTTAAATGTTGGAGATGTAGCCTCAAAAGAATTTTTCTTGGCTCTTAGATCTCGCCATACTACTACTGGGATATTTTTTTTAAATAAGGTCATAATCTAATTACAGAGCTCCTTGATATTCATTAATATTTTGTCCGATACTATGAGCAGGTGTTCATTGTGTAGGGAAATTATTCAGCGAGAGACCAAGTGCTTGTAGAATGTTTGATTGTTGTTGCTTGCTATCTTTTGGCTAGCCAACAATATTTTTATGATCTAATTACTACGCTTGATGATATTATAGAAGTTCTTTATTATATGGTAGATGACAAGGCCTATGGGTGTGATGACTTCCCTTGCAAGTTCTCTAAGGCTATTTGGGACAACATCGACCCAAACCTTTATAAAGTGTATTTGGAAGCCTTTCAGTCCCACTCTTTAGGGGATATTATCAATAAGGGAAACATTAAATTCATTCCTAAGGAAGGATACCAAGAGGATGTTTGCAACTGGAGGCCAATCACTTTTCTTAATGTCTCTTACAAGATTGTAGCCAAAGCTCTTTCTTTAAAAATTCATCACATCCTACCTTTGATAGTTGGACCAGGACAAACGAAGTCCAGGTTCAGTCTTGACAATATTATTTATGTCTAGGAAGGTATGGAATGGGCCCAAAGGTCAAAAAAAAAATCCCTCTTCCTCAAAATTGATTTTGCTAAAGAATATGAATGAATTGAGTGGCCTTTAATTTTGGCTATAATTCAAGCTCTGGGTTTCGGCGCCAGATTCTTCCAGTTTGTTCAAATGTTATTTAGAGATGCTTTTTATTGCATCACTATCAATGACCAATAGTTTGAATCCTTTGGTCTCTTCAGATCCATTTGCTAAGGTTTCCCTTTGGCTCCTTCCCTATATGTTCTTGTAGCTAAAGGGTTTGGTTATCTTCTTGCCAATACCACTTCCACTAGTATCGTTAAAGGAATATAGCTGCCTGAGTCATCTGCTAAACTTGTTAGTGGCCATTTATCTGATGATTCTTTCCTCTCTCATTGAGGATGAAGCCAATGTGAAGGAGAATCTTCAATGCCTCAATACATTTTTTTTAGCCTCTAGTTCTACCATTCAAGGAACAAGACTCAATGTTACAAAAAATCCATTCTTTTGGCTCCTCTTTGGATGTCCCAATTAGGTTGGAAATGGATTCAATATGGTGAGGTTTTCAGATTTTTGGGCATTACCTTTGCTTTTAGGCTTCACCTATGGATTTACGGAATGGTATTTTGGCCAGAATTGAAAAGAAGCTTGACTATTGGATTACCAAGCCTTTATCCTTGGATGGTATGTTCCAGATTTGTTCCAAAGTTCTAGATGCTACGCATGTGTGCTACTCTTATTATTGGGTTAGCTCTAAAGCTTCTTTATGAAGATGGAAAAGTTGCTATGCGACTTCTTGTGGGCCTTTGGATCTGACTCTCATTGTTTCCATAAAGTTGCTTGGGAATATTGTTGCCTTCCCAAAGATTCTGGTGGTCTTGGACTCCTTTCCACCTAGAAAAAGGCATTTCTTTATGTTCCAAATGAGTGATCATAGCTTTTTTTGGGGATGAAGTTTGGAAGTACCTACTGAGGCATTGCATCTCTTCAGGATTTTCAGTTCATAGAACATCCTGGAAGGGGATTGGTTTTCAAACCCTTCTTTTTATGGTAGACCCAGTTGAGATCCAAGGCACTTTTGTGTCAAAAGCATTTGGAGAGCCTGGAAATAGTTAAACCATGGCTGCGGTGTGTTGGAAATGGTTTTTGAGATGGTCTCTCTTTTAACCAACACAATATCTAGTGGTCACCTCTTTTTTATCAGCAAGGGATTCCACTTAATAAGATCTAGGGTTTGCATGATCTGTGTTTTAAAAAACATGACATTAGAACTCCCAAGGATATTTTTTCCAGAGCCACCATGAGTCTCTGCACTTGGGAAGATCTTCAGGTGCAGTTAAGGATTTCTTGCCCAGATCAGTAGAATTTTGACCTTCTAGTCTCGGTCATACCTCCTTATTTTTTGCATAAGCTTGACATTATTTCTATCAAGCCCTGGTGGAAGGATTGGAAGTGGTATCCTTAGACTCCTTTCACTAACTACAAACCTAGTATGGGTTATGCTTTGTTGGTGCCCCATTTTCTAATGTTTGACACTTTGAATCATAGATGACATTTGTCTTCATCCTAGAAGACTTGGCAGTTCTGATTTCTTATTATTTGGTCTGTTATCATAGAATAAAAAGTTTCTCACTTTTCCTAGTGTGTGATTTTTCAAGGTTTGCCTCTAGGTGCCAGGCTTTGGCACTTGGGAGTCCCTAATCCCAGGTTCCCTTTTTGTGGCCTCACAAAGACTTTCATGCATATTGTTTGGTTTTGTCGTCGAGCTCAACAATACTAGATTTGGATTCATGATTTATTTAAATATTTCTGACCATTTCCCTTTTCCTAGCATATGGTTTTGCTGGGTGATTCACCTAGAATGCCTTCTAGATTTACCCAGATTTGGCATGCTTTTAGGATGGAGATTGTTTTCACTCTTTGGAAAGATAGGAATGATTTTCTTTTCACTCACAGCTTTTTGGATATTAATATCTCTATGTATACTAAATCTTGTATATGTAATAATGTAATGATGCAGATTCAAGTGCAAGTAGATAAAAAGGTTCTTGAAGTGGCCCACTTGTAGGAGGCCATTTTACAACATTGGGGCAATTCCCCTTGTATGGTTTCCCAAGTTCCATAAAATTCTCTTTTTGCCACCACACCCTGACACATGGCCGTGGTCGTAGCTCTTCTTATCGACACTAATAGATTTGACCCCAAATTTCGACCAAACTTTTTGACCAACTAGAAAAATTGTTTTATTTGGTCGCATTATAAATGATAAATTTTCTTTTTTTTACTTTTATGCCCGTGTTGGTCGAAATTTCGACCAACACCTGCATAAAAGTAAAAAAAAGAAAAATAAACTTCATTTTATTACTTCGTTATTACCGTGTCCCTACAAAATGAAAAAAACCCTAAAAACACAAACTAGTGGCTTGTCAAGACAGTTTGGCGTAAGCAAAAATGACACACAGCTGCTTGCTGAGGAGCGCAAATAGGGCCTCTTGCCCGGCTTACTTCGAGGATATTCACGAAGATCTGAAGCCATGGCGCACCAGTGGGATCACGCTGAAAACGGTAGAACATTTCAAGAAGAAAACGCCTTTCAGGATAATGGCTTGTTAAGCTTTACGGTGTCTATTAATGCGCATATATCTCTTTGAAATTCCCGATAATTTCGACGAAGGATCTGTCAAAAAGGTGTGGAAAATTCTCTG
>MU225221.1:459724-476078 GCA_018584345.1 Thuja plicata | reverse complement strand
TTTAATTTTTTTTTTTTTTTTTTAAAAAAAAAAATAATTTTTTTTTTTAAAATTAACTATTGGTCAAAATTTCGACCAACACAATGGTCGAAATTTTGACCATTGGTTTGGTGGAAAGCATGGCATTCTCATAATTTTTTTTAGTGTATTGGTCAAAATTTGCGACCACTCGTTGGTGGAAGTTTTGGTCAAAATTTTGACCAATTCACTAAAAAATGACGGTGATTTTAAGCTTGGGGTATAGTCAAAATTCTGACCTTTGTTTTGGTTGAAATTTCAACTAATTATAAATAGGTCAAAAATTTGACAAAAAAAGACCGACGAAAGTTTTGGTCGTAAATTCGACCAATTACTGTCGAAATTTCGACCAATTGTCGTCGAAAATTGAGGTCAAATGTACTAGTGCGACATTCCCAAACTCCTTGGTATCAAGACCCTCACCACTCCTCTAGTGGTAGAGCCAACTGGAGGCTCCACTCAGCTTCTCCTCCTCTCTAAAGTTTGGCCGATGGTTGGTCTATTGTTCTTTCTCCCTCTGCTATTGGTAGTGACTGACATTTGGTCAATGTTTTCGATAAATTCCCTTGCCTAGCTCTTGTGATTTCTACCAGGCAGGAGTAAGGAGAAATGGAAGAAAAAAAGATGAAGAAGATGGCTGGACTATTCCAGACCCGCTTCTATGCCCCAATGTGTGGGGAAATCCTGAAGACAAGGATCCTCCTCCCTTGGCTGTGATTGTTTTGGCCATGTGAAGGCTTGTTTTATTATGTTTTTTTAATGAATAGTTAATGTTTCCGACTGTTTTCCATGTGACTCTTGCTGGGTGATCTTGTATCCACTAGCCCCTTTTTGTGAATAATGTACTTTCTACTTTATATTAATATAAAAGGCCTCTATTCATCAAAAATACAAATACACATTGAGAACACTCAACATGTGGGTCAATATCCAAATACAACCATGAAACCTCATAATCAAAGTATAGAAAGGGTACTACTCGGTACTAAAAAAAGTTTTGTGTGGAGACTCAAGAGAGAGAGTATCAACACATGGCACATGGTGTCCCATGAAACTTCAAGCAATCCCTTGGTCACAAGGAATATCTAGTGATCCATATCAATATCCGTAGATGGAAAGGCTATACTATACCATATCAACATTCGTAGATGGCAAGGTACTATGCCATATCAACATCCTCAAATGACGGCAAGACAAAGCCATACCATATCAACATCCTGAAATGATGAAAAGGTATTCATATAACTCTTGTTATTATATTTTAATCCCATTCATTTATTTAGTTTTCACTTATTAAGAACTCTACCAAGGGATACCTTGGGACCCCTTTGTGTCCCAGCTCACCTTAAAGAGCCACTCCACTCCATAAATAAAACACCAAATAGGATCATCTCATTACAGCAATGGGGAACATGGGACATAAAGAAAAGAACAATAATGCAATAAGGAAAAATACATAAAAGACTCTCAAATTCATAAACCACCAAAACATGGTAAACTCTATTGGTCTCAAACACCAAAAGTATAGGTCACTCAGACCTCAGCATAGGAGCATAGCTCAACTACATGCCTAGATGTGGTCTCAAAAATCATACATCTAGATATCAAATACAAAATCAACCTCAAGCATGAAGTGTACTAAAACCATAGGCAACATAAAAACCACCAAAGCAATGACAGGAGGATAACTCAACTCCAAAGATAATCAAGGCAAGAAGCTCAACCGACCACTATGATGAGAAAAAAATTGCTATGGAATCCATCAAGCATCTCATTTGAACATGAGGAAGGCTCATAAATGTAGAAAATCACTTAAATCCCAAATTCTGGCGAAAGTCGACAAAGTGCAAAAATTAGTATTTTAAAATCAAATGGGCAAGTTTGAATTGCGAGAGAAAATAACCAGAATGACCTCAATAAATTCTTTTTCCATAATCCTACTAAAAATATGGAATAATATAACCTCCAATAGGTCAATCACGTCAAAAATGGTGGTATACAAGTTCTAGATGGCACACAAAACAAGGAAAACCCCCAAAACACCCAAAATTCAAACATCTCAGAATTCTAAGAAATCAAAACCCATTGGTATAAATCTACCCAAAAACACATTTCTCAAATAAAAATTAACTTCTGGGAAATTCACGGAAATCCAAAAAAATAACATCACCAAAATCACAAAGACCACATGGGAAAGCATAAAAATGGTCACACCCATACAACCATGTGGAGGAATCAAACACAAATGTGGGGGAATGCTAAATCTTAGCCCACGATCCTATTGAAATTTATTTCATATGAAAATACAAAGTATAATGAGAGATCCAAAAAGCCCTACCTCTCACAAATGGTAAAAACCAAGAAAGGGGAGAATAAAATGAAGACGCCATGAAAACATGAATGGTTCCATAGGAAGTTGGATTTTTGCCACCAATCTAACGAACTGCTACCCAAAAAAATTTGGCAAGTGGATCGATCACAATGAAAATAAAACTAAATTTCTCCCAAGCATTTTGGAGCAAATTCCTATTTTCACCAAAAATACAAGTGAAAAAGTGAGTAAAAGAAACTCACTACTAAAATATAATGCACTTTTCCAAAGTGACTTCGAAATAGAATATTTAAATAATTCAAATAGACTATTCAATATTTTTCCAATTAAATAAATCAATTCCAATTAGCTGGTAAATAAAATAAAATATTAAATTTCCCCAATAACTCAAAAATCAGTATTTTAACTAAATCAACCGCGAAAACTACAAAAACTTCTAAATGCACAAAAATGCTCACGGGTCTAACACAAATGCATATTGAATAAAGATTTATCATCACATACCAGAGGGAATAATATAATAAGACATATACGTCATCTATACAAGGATGACATTGACTCAGTATGCAAGGCTAAAGCTACTATCTTCTGGTGCCACTATCGGGGATATAGGCACACACTTGAATCCTACAACTCAGGATGAATGTTCTTGGTACCTGTTCACTAAAATAAGCAAACATCAAGTGTAGCTTCCAACAATATAAATAGCCTAAGCACGAGCATAAAATGATGAAATAACGAAGGAGATTGACACCATCGTGTGGACCTCACAAAGGGGGTAACTATGACTTCGTCTCACTTCATACTAGCACAAAGGGAAAAATGCATAGAAATTATGCAATAGCATAGTAAGCATTATATCATTTAATTTAACATCACATTTAAATTTGAAGCATTAAAATAAATCATTTTACGACTATTCTGATCATAATTTACTTAAAGTAAATAACTAATGTGTCAAAAACATAAATGCATAATATAACTCATGGAGTCTAATAAATTCATCCAGATAACATAATTAATAATTTTGAATACAAAATACACCAAATCAACATAAGGAATCATCATGCAGATATGATCAAAACACTAATAGCAACACATCTAATGTTGGTACGAACACTAAAGTGGGAAGACCGTTTGAAAGAGCCCTAAGAACAAAGGTAATCCCCAGGGAAATAGCCAATGGAAGGAAATTAACCCTGGAGGCTACTCAAAAACATAAAAGATGAAGTTCCTTTCATGGAACTTAAGGGGATTGAACAATGCTCAAAATAAATATGCTCTAAGAAAGAGCATTATAGACCTAAAGATTGATGTGCTGCTCATCCAAGAAGCTAAAATGTCAACAAAATTTTGCTAATCTTTTTGTTCATCTCTAGCCAGGGGCGGGGTTCTACTACTACGAGGTAGATGGGGATTTGGGAGGTGTGGCTACCCTTTGGAATTTGGGTAAGTTGGCTATTGAAGCCATTTCTCTCTCTCACAACTTTCTTTCTATTAGATTCAAGATGAATAACCTATCTTGGTGTATGATTAATATCTATGCCCCAACACTAGAATTGGCTGGGCCTCGGTCTGGGAGGAGATATCTAACCTCAAAACTCATAATGTGTACATTTTGTACATGATTATGGATGAATTTAATACACCTTTATTCCCCTTTAAGAAAATGGGAGGTCTAGTGGACTACAACAAAAACATGTAGGACCTTGCCAAGTTTATCAGGGAGAATGACCTATCCGACCTGGAGCTCCATGGGAATCCCTTCACCTGGTCGAATAATAGGAAAGGGAAGTACCTAGTCCAAGTCAGGTTGGATAGATTTTTGGTCTTTGCAAGTTGGGATCTTGACCATAATTCTGTTCTCACAGCCTACCCTCATAGAGTCTTGGACCACTCTCCGATCCTGCTCAATTGGACTTTGCGACCTGTTTCTCGCCCTCCTCCTTTCTTATATGAAATCATGTGGCACTCCCATACTAATTTTTGGGAGTGCATACACTCCTGGAGGAATATCCTAGTGCATGGATCAGCCATGTTTCGAATCTCCAAAAAGTTGGAAAATATTATATGGGAGGTGAAAAGATGGATTAAATCCACTTTTGGGGACATCTTCAAGTAGAAGAAGGAAATCAAGACCAAGCTAGACCAAGTTCAGAGGGGTATGGCTAATGAGGACCTCTTGACTGAGGAACATTTAGAGGAGGAGTGCTGGAGGCATAAATGGACAATCTAATTAAGGAGGAAATTTATTGGAAACAACGCTTGAGAATGTAATGGCTCACGGAAGGAGACATGAACACCCATTTCTTCCATAGATCCGCTTCTAAACCTAAGAAAAAAATACTATCAAAAATTTATGGAATGATAATAATGAGGAGCTAATGGAGGAAGGAGATATGGAGAGATGAGATTCTCAGTATTTTATCAATTCTTACTCTGGATCCAATGAGTACTATGGGGTCATAAGGGACCGAATTTTGGGTTGTGTTCCTACTGCCCCGAATGAGTTTGATAATGACCACCTTCTAAGCAGGGTAACTAAGGAGGAGGTTAGAAAGGTGGTGTTTTCTATGGGTGCTTACAAGGCCCCAGGTCCTGATGGGTTCCCTCTTTCCTTCTTCCAGGAACAATGGGAACTATTCAAGTATGATTTGACTAAAGATGCTAAGGATTTATTCAAGATGAGAAAGCTCCTAAAAACCTTAAAAAAGACTTATATTGTGCTTTTTCCCAAGATCCCAGACCCCAAACTCATTTCCAATTTTTGACCTATAATCTTATGTAATACTATTTACAAAATCTCTGCGAAGGTCATGGTAAATAGGATTAAGCCCCTCCTTGACAAAATCATAAGCCCATCCAAAAAAGGACTCGTGTCAGGAAACCAAATTTTGGATGCTACTATTTCCATGCATGATATTATCCACTCAATGGGAAAATGTAAAAACCTTTGTATGTTACTTAAACTGGACATCTCCAAGGCCTATGCCATAGTTAATTAGACTTTTATGTATGCTGTTCTATCAAAACTTGGATTCCAGGAGAGATTTACAAGGATTATCAAGGAGGCTGTGGAAAGTGTCAGATACTCGATTCTGGTTAATGGTTCTCCCTGGGGGTACTTTAATGCTGAGAAGGGGCTAAGAAAAGGGGACCCCCTTTCTCCGCACCTCTTTATCATGGTGGTTGAGGTCCTCAGAAGGAATTTCATAGCTCTGGTTTGAAGGGGCCAAATTCAAGGTATAGACTTGCTTCCTCCCTATCCTCTGAGGTCTTACAATAATTTGTGGATGACACTTTCTTGTTTGGGGTCTCTTCTGTCATTGAAGTTAGAGAGTGGAGGAACCTTATGGATGACTATGTTAAAACCTCAGGACAACACATAAATTATAATAAAAGTAAGATATACTTTTTAAATACTGATCAGAATCTCAGATTGAAGATTGTCCACACTCTGGGTTGTCAAACTCCTGCACTTCCTGACACCTACCTGGGCCTCCCCCTCATGGTTAAGGAGGAAAACACATAGTTATGGAACATAATTATTGAAAGAATGCAAAAGAAACTGCCAGGATGGAAGGGTAAAGTCCTTAGTAGTGCGGTCAAGCTTCAATTACTGGTTGCTTCCTTTCAAGGGGTCCCTATTTATTTCCTGTCCATCTTCAAGATTTCCAGGGGGATGACAGAGAAACTATAGAAGATCCAAAGAAACTTCCTCTGGATGGGTTTGAAGGAGAAGGCTAGATTCAGTTTGGTAAATTGGGAGATTTTCTATCTTCCCAAAGCCTTGGGGGGACTAGGGCTCAGAAGGATTAATGACCTTAGTAAAGCTCTTGTAACTAAGTTGGGACAGATTCTCTCTAAACATCCAAAGGATTGGTGCAAAATCATGAAGGCTAAATACTTTAGAAATTCTTCCTGCTTTGATATGTTCTATGATTATGAATTCCCTACAGGATCCAAAATATGGAACAATATTTTCAATTATAGGGGTTTACTGAGAGAAGGGTGCATATGGTAGATTGGTATTGGGGAAAAAATCAGCTTTTGAGAAGACACCTAGTGTGGAGAGAAACCCTTAGTCTGGGGCCCCTTTGGATTCATAATGAGGATCATCAAAGATAACTTTGGTTCCAAAATTAAGGACTACATAATACCCTCAAGGAGGTGGAAAAGACTGGGCGATGGTTGTATGACCCCCCTGCATCTCGAAGGGCAAGTTAAGGCTCTGCAAGAATTAATGGAAAACATGTGTATCCTTGTTTTCCCCTATGAGGATATGTTGGTCTGGGATAAAATCCAATTTGGCTCCTTCACGGTGAAGTCATCTTATGCCTACATGGTCAAGGCTATGAATGATCCGAATTTTTGGAAGCCTATTTGGAACTGTCAACTCCTCCCAAAAGATAATTTTTCCCGGTGGATGACACTCCATGGTAAAATCATCACCATTGATAATCTAAAAAGACGTGGGATCCAACTTGTCAACTGATGTGTGATTTGAAACCAGAGGGAGGAAATTATTTCCCACCTCTTTATTCACTACCCCTTTTCTAATGAAATATGGTCCAAAATTCTGGACAGGTTTAGATTGTCTTGGGGTTTTTTTGCAGGACCTACATCAGTTCATATACAATTGGGAGATCCCCTCTTCCCATCCCTTGGTTAGACAGCTATGTACTATCACCCCCCTCATATCAGCTGGCATATATGGAAGGAAAGGAATAACCACATTTTTAGAGACACAGTGAATGGTGTGGATATTGTGTTTAAAATTGCTGAGAAACTACTTCTGGAGAATATATATGTTTGTAATTGGAGGACCACAACCAACGCCTCGACTGTTATGGAATCTTTGGTGGCCAGTAGATGGAAGTTGGCTAATATTTTCACAGGTTTGATAATTCTAAGAATTTAAAGAGATAAAGGACTAAGTGGATGCCCTCCCTTCTTGGCTGAAGCTGAACTTTGATGGTGTGGGCTGCAATGGGTTGGATGTGGGTGGTGGGATCATTAGGGATATGGAGGGTCACATGGTGCTGGCATACACTAGAAAATTCAAGTCTTCTTCTAGTAATGTTGTTGAGGCCCTAGCTCTCCTCTAGGGGCTTAAGTATGCCATCTCCATGGGCTCTGAAAGACTCATTGTGGAGGGAGACTCAAAGTTGATCATTGAAACCTTAAAAGGAAAAATGTACACTAGCTAGAAATTAATTACTATCATCAAAGATGCCCGCTTGCTATTAACCAGATTGGAGGACTTTGTAACTCAACATATCTATCAGGAAGGGAATGTTGTGGCTAACTATCTTGCTATGGATGGGCTGAGGAGGGTGGAAATGTGCCGCTAGAGGGACTTGGCCCTGCTACTGGAAAATAATAAATCCCTAATTGGGAGAGAACGCCATATACCTCTATGATGATGTGGATTATTATGCCATGATGGAGGATTGGTGGATTTGGCAAGGTTGGGAGTGAGGCAGGAAATCCCACTAGTTTGAATTTAAATCTTATGATGGATGGGGTTAGAGTAATGGCTAATTGGGAGTTAAATTACCGTGGAGCGGGGATTAATGTAACTTACTTGGGAATAAGTTCTCTTAATTATGACGGTGATGTCAAGAGCCTCTACATTCTCAAGGATTTTAATTCTAGGAGTCAAATCAAGTGTGGTACATTTTCCCACATCATGACCTTTATGTATGAGCATTGGGAAATGATTTCAAATTTTGGAGATCGACAACCACAAGCCTTGTCACACGTGTATTTTTGCTGGCATGGGGTTGTTATGGAAAGTGGTACTGCCAGTAATAATAAATATGGATTGTGGGTTTCCTTGGCTATTACTCAACATGAGAAAGGAAAGTATTGCAAAAACCAATGTCTTTCTTTTTTGTTTTCTTCCCACTTCGGCATTCAAGGGAATTCTGAGTCTGATTTGGAGATGGGGGGTGACATGGTGCATGTTGAGCCTGATAAGATTTAGGATTCCATCCGAAATAACTATCGCATTTGGACGACTCTCGATGAATGAGGGTTTGTTCCTTACATGGAAAACATGACTGGCTTGGACGCAAATCTTTTCCTACAGTTTGTGAATAGTTGGAATGATAGGAGAGTAACCATGGGAGGCATATCCTTTGAAATCAATGAGGAGGTGATAACATAGGCCATGAGGCTCACCATTGAAGGTAGGAAGGGGAGAAAGATGACTAAGGTTGTAGATGAAAGCAACCTCAAACACTTCTTCAGAAAGAACGAGGTGTTTGTCAAAACTCATGGCGGATTTAAGAGGGAGAAGCTTCTGAAACCCTGGGACCAGGTGTGTCTAGTTATCATGAAATACTTTACTCTTGAAGGGAGATTTGGGGTGTTTTATTATTATCATTTTTCTTAGCTGAATCACCTCCTCCATAGGGATTTAATATCATTACCCTTTTTTATCCTTCATTCACTTGAGGCTAATGTGTCAAAAATCTGTGAATGCCGTGAGAAAAACAAGAATTTCACCATCTTACACTAGGGCCTCATCCCTAGGTTGTTTAAATTTCACTTGGCGCTCTGCCCTCCTAGAGCCATCACTATCCATGATGTCCCCACCTTGCCCTGCCAATCTGCAGAACCTTCACCTTGCAAGAGGGAGAATCCTAAAAAATCTAAAACCCCTCATCATTCTTCCTCCATCTCCCTATCGGCCACTCTTTCTAAGTATGGTCAGAAAAATAAAGGTGCCCTGTCTGTTACTAGTACTAAAAAGGCTAAAATAGAAACCTCTATAAACCTTGAGGAGTCTGATGTTGATTATGGAGATACCCCGCGTAGATCTCATAGGATTTCCACCAAACCCAGGAAGAAAGAGAAGGTTGTAAAGGAGAGATACATTGAGGATGAGGAGGCTAACTCTGGCTTGGCTTGCATGGGTGACTTTGGGAGCGATATAAAGGGAAGGGAAACTAGTAGGGACCCGACTTATGTCTCTGAGAGTTTCAATACTGACACTACTGGCACTAATAAGAATGTTGGGACCACGAATGCATCTCCTACTACCATCTCCTCCCCACCCCGTAAGGAAAGGAATTATGCAGCGGCTGAGAAAGTGGAAGGAACATTGAACTTGTGTAATGGTTGTGTAACCATAGGCGTAGAAGTTAAAAGACTCAAAGAAGGATTTAAATGTGCTCGAAAGAAGTTATCACAGGCTAGCGGAGTTCACTCTGAAGGTCATGCATTCATCTGCTACCATCATGTGCATCTTGTAGCAGGCGAAGGAGAATGACGAGGGAAAAGCCAAGGATGAGATGAAGAAGATGTTCCAATTTCTAGCTAATGATTGGACCAAGTTACCCACGTCCCGCTCCAACAAGAATTAATCTGGATCCCTAGTGGGGTCATGGGATAGACTGAGACTTTGGTTCCCACCACTGCTCTTTTGGTTTTTGATCTTATAACTCTGGTTTTAGCCCTCTGGGCTTGTTTATTTCTGGTGATACTTATGTTGTTACTCTTAGTTGGTTTTTAGCCTTGCAGGCTTATATCACTGTTATGGATAGTTTACTTACTTTGTGTAGTAGTATGGTTAAGTTTTCCATTACTGTTATGGTGGGGGGTAATCTTTTTAATCTCTGTGGTTGCTAGATGTTTTTGGTATTAAAGGTGGGGATTGGCTGACTCTATGTTGTTAGTGTGTTGGGTTTTTAGTGTATTGTTTATGTGTGGTAATTGATTCTGTTGAGGCTCCGCCTCCTATTTTCTTCTGGGTCAGCCTCCTAGTTTTGGCTACTGGTTATATCAAAAACATGTAGATCAACACTACTACAATAGCTGAAATAAAGTGCGGTAATTAAATACATCACACATAGCCACTGGTCACATCACAAGGGTTCTCACAAAACATCATCGTAATACAATCATAATCTTGTAGCCACTGGCACAAACCTCAGTGACACCATCACATCACATCAAAAGCCAAACAAGGCAAATACCAATCATAACCACAACAATAATCTCAGAATGAGCACAAGACTAAACTGAACTGGGTATATCTCAAGATGCCAACATAGAACGATAACACATGAATAGTTGCCGAGTAACATAATCAACTCAACCAATCATAAAGGGGAAGCAGTAAGCATCTCAAAGAGAAAGCAAGACATCACGAATCAGGTACACAACCATTGACAACACAATGGTTCTCACAACCAGGCATAAGGGCATAAACAACTTGCTGATGCAATGACATAAATCAGATCACCCATAAGGTATAAACCTCCCATGGTCCACCATGATCATGCTATACAACCATATAAGGTGAAATCTATGTCCATCAAGATGACACGCAAAGAGAAAATAGGAGAGACACTACACAGTATGTTATTTCTAGTTTTTTAGCTACTTGTCTGTCTTGTCATCTACATTACATTTTCCCTATAATTTTTATTTTCATCAATTCCATATTTAATGAAGGATCACTATCCCATTCAACACTTGAATTTCCTTTTGAGCCTAATGGGGCATCTTCCTTTTGAATGTGCAATATATGAAAATGGAGGTGTAATCTATCTATTTTCCCCTACCTCCATTTTTCTATTGCTTAGAATGTACACACACACACACACACACACACACACACACACACACACACACACACACACACACACACACACACACACACACACACACACATGCACATCCATGCCTTAATTCTGTGCATCCATAATGTTCCTGCGCATTTAGTACCTTGCTTCTGTGCTTTCATCCAAAAACTACTCCTGCTCAGCGTAAATAGTCTCTTGCACATCTGTTCACTGTCCCTATGCATCTGTGACTCACAAAGCCACACATCCATGATAGATTACAATCCGTGAGTGCTTTTAACGTTTGGATTGATGATTCAAGTACCCATTTTCCCTTACTTTCCATTGTAACCTTCACAACCTTCACAACAGACCCACAGTCTCATTTTGAGTGCGTTTTGATCAAATCTTCACCCTAGTCTTATCGTCTTATATACACACATGTATGTACATATACGTAATGAGAAAGATTGACTTTTGATTATAAAATGTTTCTTCACGCCTTGTTTTTCTTATGTGTGTAAGAAAATATGCTTATATAAGAGATTCCTTTAAGATAGAATTTATTTATACTAAAGCTATTAAAGCTCATATATGAGCTATGTTGAGACCAACTTGTCAAGTAAATCAAAAAGATTTTTAATATTATTAAATTTCTTATCAATATATAAATCAAAAGGGAAAATATTTTTTCAGTGGCTAGGTTCCCCCATTTGCTCCCATCCACATTTCTCTTAAGTGCACGGAAATGGATAAGGGAGAATGCAGTTTTGGGCAAGTGTAAAATCAAATTCTACCACTTACCAACATTCCCTTCTTGCCCGTGACAAATTTGAAGCTTTTTAAATAGAATATAAGAAACCATTGCCAAAGCCTACTTAACAAAAGGGTCTCACAGTTTGTAATTATCATAGGATTTGCAAAATATTAGTTTGAAGAAAAGCTTTAAAAATATTCTGGGAAAAAAAATTATACACATAGACATAAATTTGTAATTTTTTTAAAAAATAATAAATAGTCATACATACATATATATGGAATCTTATGGCCCATGATCTTTAGTGTACACATAATTTAATAAGGTTTGAGAAGAAGAGGAGACAAAAATATATTTAGAACCTGGTTTCATTGTATATCATCTACCTTCCCTTCTTTTCCTCCCGTCATTTCTCTGTTTCCATTTTTTGTTTGGTTTTATATTCTTGATAATTTTCTCCTCCCCCATATTCTTGGCTGCACGGTAATTTAGTTCTTATAAGCTTCCTTTTCTTTAATTTCACTTCCACCCTTTTTTAAGTAACTCTTCTTTTTAACATATGCATTTAAATATTTATTTATTATTTTTCTTCAATAGCATTAAAATTTTATAATAAAAGTAAATAAAATGTTAGTTTTCATTTTGATCATGGAACCTTTGTTTTTCTCTAAAGTTAATTGCTCATGTATCAACTTTTTTATCCTATTTTATTGTTTTAACTCAAACATTGAATATAATTTATTTAACTTATAATTTCTAACATTATATGAATGATAATCAAGTCTCCCTCAAATGTGTCATATATATTTAGTCACAATTCTAACAAGTGATTTTAGCAAATTTACTAACGATAATTATTTAATGTAAAATTTATATAATGTACAAGATAATAATATATATTTTTAATTATAATATAAATAATTATAATTAGGATTTATTTCATCTAAAAATAATTTTGATGATTTTGTAACTTCAAAATTTCACATGTATACTTTAGAGAAAAAATTAGAAAATTCAAAAATAAATAAATGTTATAAAATTTCTTTTATGTAATTGAAAGAATTTCTAACTATTTAGCTAAAAGTGTTTTATTTATTTTTAATACAAAATATTCCTAATATTCTTAAAATTAAATTTTTAACTAATAAATAAGTAAATTGTAAAGATTTCCCCCTTACATTTACCAAACAATATTTTATTCCCAAAACATTAACAAATAAAATCAATATATGGAATTTCCTACAAGTAATTAAATAAATGTAATGACATCATTCCTATTAAATTTTAAAAACACACACACACATACATGCATTTAAAAAATGTATTGTCAAGATAGGATTATAAATCTATTAAAACAAGCAGGAAAATAAATCAACTATGTGAGTATGTGAGTGCTAGATTCTATCATTCTTGTTGCCATCAGTATGCGTTAACCTCTTCTACCTGGGCCTCATTCTCGCTCTCAAAACCTATCCAAAACTTGCAACACTCAAGTTTTTCATTAGTTTGGGTTAGTACCATAATCCAAAATCCATAAATGAATAATCAAATTGCATCATTAATTCACTTCATTTATATTCGATCTTTTAACAACGATGCAAAATAAACATAATCATAGCAAATCCATAACATACTAATCACATGTTTTTATCATCCATAAAACATGATAGTAAAATGTCCAAGATCAATGAAGGTCATTGACTAAATCAAACATAGTCAAAGAAAGTCAACAAAGTCTACTATATCTCCTAAAATGAAGGTCGCTTAGGGTCAAGACATGACACCCTTCCCCACTAGGAAGAGATGTTGTCCCAATGTCTTATTACAACTACAAGTTCACACCCACATATAATATAGTCTAAAACATATAAAAGATTATATGATATCAAATATGGAAAATAAATCTGAATGTCCTCAGTGTTTTCCCACATAGCATTTTTTTACTTAACACTAGTCCCATTGGACCTTATACTATAATATGTCCTTTTTGCACAACCTGATGGTACGTATGTCAATAACTAGAGTGGGCTCCACTAGCACCATCCCTAAATCCTGCACATGTAACACATGTTAATAAAGAATGTGAGATGCATTAGGATGATAAGGCTTAAGAAAAGACACATGAAAACCATTATAGATATGGGAGAGACCTAGTGGCAGATCTAGTCTTTAAGTTACTAGGTTGATCACTTTGAGCACATCAAAAGACCCCATGTATCTAGGTGATAGCTTGGAAGATTTTCCAAATGAAATCAAGCTCTTATGAGGTTTTACCCTCAAGAAGACCTTGTCCCCTACTGATAACTACTTGAAAGTCCTATTCCTATCCACATAACTCTTTTGTCTCTCAACTACTTCCTTCAACCTACCCTTAATTAACTTCATATGATATTTCATCCTCTTGATCTTATCTAGACCAATAACCACTATGTATTCCACTCTATCCCAATTGATGGGAGTATGCAACTTCCTCCCATATAGTGCCTTAGAAGGTTCTATTCCCAAAGATGCATAGTAGAAGTTATTATATGCGAACTGCACTAGGGGAAGGTATTCTTCCTACTTGTACTATTGATCCAAATAGTACATGCAAAGAAAATCCTCCACAACCTGATTCACTTGATCCATTTGTCCATCTTTCTGTGGATGATAGGCTATACTAAATTTAATTTTTTCCCCAATGCAACATTCAATGTTGTCCAAAATCTTGAAGTCATCCTTGTGTATATATATGAGGTAATAGTTTCAATAACACCATGAAATCTAAATATATTTTGCACAAATTTCCTTGATAAAGTCAAAGATCCATCTTTAAGGTTCCCTAGTATGAAATGTGCTACCTTGGTTAGTTTATCAACAACTACAAAGATTACAACGTGTCAATTCCTAGTCATGGAAAATGCCTAAATGAAATCCTTGCTAATAACTTGCCACTTGTATTTTGGTACATAATGTGTGCATAAAAACCCTATAGGGTGAATATGCTTAGCCTTGACTTGCTGCTATTCTAGACACTAATCCACATTTGCAATACTATATTTCTTAAGTTCTAGCTATAAGTGCAATGGTATCATGTCAACCTCTATCTTATTCATACCAAGATGCCTTGAATAAGGCATACTATGCATCTCAACTAGAATAAAATTCCTCAACCTAGATTGGTATGGTAAATAGATTGTACCCTAATATCTCAATATTCCATCTTGATCAAAATTATATCTATCAAATCGATAATCAAATGGATCTTCTTCCAATTCTAATTTGACTAATTCATCGTACTCATCATCTTGAAAATTTTGCAACACCCATTTCCCTGAAGTTAGTCATGGTGGTAGATATGGATGAAATATGTTTTCTTTTACTGAGGGCATTAGATACCCCATTTTCCTTGCCTTTTATATAATTAATTTAAAAGTCATACTCACTAATGAACTCAAGCCATTATATCCAATGAGGGTTAAGATTTGGCAAAGTAAAAATGTACTAAAGTCTCAAATGCCCAGTCTTCAACTCAAAGGGCTTACCTAGAAGGCAATGTCTCCACATTTGAAATGGACAAAATATTGCAGCTAGCTCCAAATCATGCAATCCATAATGGAGTTCATACTGCCTCAATTTTTTAGACTCATATGCCACCACCTGTCCTCTATATTAAAACTCCTCCAACTCCTTCACCTAAACTATCCATATGTAATAACCATGAACTATCCATCAGGATTAGAAATGGTCAAAATAAGATATGAAGTGAGCTTCTCCTTTAGAAGCTAAAAAGCATGTTTTTACTTTTTCCTCCACTCAAATTTCTTCCCTTTCTTCCAAAGAGAGGTGATTGGGGCAGCAATTTGGGAGAATCCCTCTAGAAACTTTTTATAGCAAAAAGCCCCATGAAAATTTGAATCTCTTTTAGATTTTATGGAGTTGGTCATTCCACTATTTCCTTGATCTTATTAGGGTAAAAAATGACTCTCTTTGTTGATCTAATATGACCCAAGTAGGGTACTTTCTTCTGATAAAAGGTACACTTGGATAGCTTTCCATAAAACTTATGTTCTCTCAAGAACTTTAAAAATATCCCGAGATACTTATCATGCTTCTCTAATAACTTAGAATAGATCTGTATGTGTCTGAATGTTGACCTCTAAATCAGCCACAACACAACATAGTCATTGCTCAATCGTTGAATCACGAAGATGAACATGAATTGCCCATTCCACAATATCGATCGAATCGACCTGTTGCCTACTATTAAGTTGGGGTGTTTAATTACTCTCAGAATGAGAGCCAACAACCATAGACCATTGCTAAAATGGAGGATTTGAAAGCTTTGAAAACTAAAATGAAACTTATTCTATATGAGAGATGCAATTGTAATCTAGGAATGAAGATGCATATTTTAAGCTAAGAAACTTGAAAAAGATAACATAATTAAGCTACTTGATAAGTAAACAAACTAAATTGAGATGAAAAATGCCATTAAGATAAATGAAATTACACTAAATATGCAATAAAAGCTTGGAAATATGAGAGAATTGAGACAATAATTAACTATAGTTTTGGTACTCTAAAAATTGCTCTCCTCAAATGAAGGAAAGAAGGTCCATAATATAGAAAAGCCTAAAGAGAGGATGAAGAGTTTCTTGGGAAGAAACGGCTGACTCTTCATCTTCATGG
>MU225221.1:446748-459674 GCA_018584345.1 Thuja plicata | reverse complement strand
GAAAAGCCTAAAGAGAGGATGAAGAGTTTCTTGGGAAGAAACGGCTGACTCTTCATCTTCATGGAGGAAGGTGAGACAAATATGAAGGAATTATTTAATTAAATAAATGAATTATTGCCACATGGGTGGATTTTGTTTGAATTATTAAATTCAAGTGAGGATAATCCATTCAAACAACTAGATAATATTTAATTCCCTTGATGTGTATTAGCTAAAGGGGGTGGGATTAATTTAATTTAAAAGCACTTAGGTCTTTAGAATTAAATTAATTAATCATAGGGATTTTTAGCTAATAAATCTTGAAAATTTAGGAATTAAATATGGTGTAAGATTTATGCAAATTTAGGTTTTCTGCATTTGAGACTAAGTCAATTAAAGACAATTAGGAAGGAGAATTTTCCTAGTACAATAGGACTTCGATGATGAGAAAATGCAACAAAATTGATTAGAATTGTAAGGTGCCAATTTTGGGGTGTTACATTTTTCCCCTCTTTGAATTGATGTGTGAGAAGCGCGTTAATTCAAAGAATAGTACGATGTGACAGATGAAGATTTTGGGAGTCTAGGTTAGGTTGCCAAGACACTGATCAGATCGAGAAGCAGAACCATCTTTAGAATGAAGCATGATTCTCCAAAGTCTAAGTTAGATTGTGAAGACAACGGTCCAAATACCAATTGAGAGAAGATTGGAATCAGGGTTAGATTGCCCCAATGTCCAATGATAGCTAATGAAGATTTAGGACTATCTCGAGAATCAGGGTTAGATTGCCCCAATATGAAGGTTAGCCCTCCAAAATCTGGGTTAGGTTGCCCAAATAACGGTCGAAAAGAGCTTTTGAGAGCTATCGTCAAAATGAAGCATGACTTTTAGGAATTAGGGTTAAATTTCCCCAATACCCAATAGGATTTCAAGGATCATCTCCAGAATGAAGTGTGATCCTTGAGGATCCGGGTTAGATTGCTCAGATACGTAGAAAGATAGATGACAAGATGACAAGATGTGAGGCATCAAGATGCCCCTAGAGATCCAAGATCATGGAATATCCAATTTTGACCATAAGGTACGAAACATTGAATATGCCCCAAGTGATGAGATTCCCCTAGCAATGGGGACTTTTGATTCAAATCAAACTGATTTGAGAATGATGCAAAAAGATTCAATGATGTAATCATCCCGCTCCCTCGGGAGCGAAATCGAAAGATGACACAACAAAAAGATGATCGACAAAAAAATATTGTAGATAGAATTAAGATCAAAGATCTAGAGGAATTTAGAGATAGATCAAGAGAAGGCATAATCGATTTAGAGCGATTGGGAGGTCCTATTGACTAGGTTTGAGCATAGTTGACCAAGTTTGACTAGAATTGACTAGAGTGGACTAGAGTGGACTTTGATGAAAAGATTGCAGAAGCTGAGAAAATGATGATGAGAGATGATTCTAACAAGAAAGCGATGTCATAAAGATGACTGCACAAGCGTCAGAGCACGTCGGTCCCAAAATTTTAAAACGTGATTTTGAGCTACTTAGGAGTGTCAGATTTTGATTTCGATCCCGAAAATGGATTAAGCATATAGCTGAAGATAGAGAGTGAGGATCAAACACTTGGGCAGTTGGGAGGAATCCAAGACAAAAGATGAGAAACTTTGAAGAATGAGAAGATAATGAAGAGAGCACCAAAATTGTTGCTATGCAAGCTTAAAATGCGAATGCAAGCCTAAGCTAAATGCAACCCTAGGACTTGGTTGTTGGATTCATCATATAATTATCATCATCGAGTTTTGGAACATCAGAGTCAATACAATCCTTACTAGTGCCAATGAAACCATAAGAATATGAATATGACTTTCATCGGATAAAATGTAGGAAACAAACATAAGCACCAGGGAAAAAAATCCAAGATGACCTAAACAATGTTTCCAGTTTGATATAGTAAGAGTACACAAGTAAATGAATAGAGAAATAACAGTCAACGAGATAGTTCCAACCTCCCTTTGGTGTACAAATAAACAAGATCGAGGGATGTGAGGCTTTTCCACCTTAATGCAAAAGCTCTTATCACATACACCCTATTTATTTGATGTTGTCAGATCATTGAAACCACACCCACAAGCAGTAGACAATGAAAATATCAATGAAATTCATGAGAATAGACAACATACAAAAAATATTCAATCATAGCTCAGTATGTTTCATAGTTTACAAATGTGCATGTGTTTAGGGTGTTGAAAAACACCGTTGTGCTTGTGAGTGCATTGTGTTTGATTGCTATCAAGAGATGTTTATGTTGCGATGTCCAATGTGTCCAAAGATAGTGTTGAAAAACACTGTTTGATTGGGATGTTGAGAAAAACCAGTTTGTGCCAGTAGATAGTTGTCCTTTAGAACTGACAAGATTACTGACTTGAGTGTAAACTGAAGATGTGATCAAAGTGGGGAGCCATGCCCCCAAGTAATGAACGTTGATGACTAACTTGACTCATATAGAGAGGACGAATCCGAGTGGATTTCCCCCAAGCTATGACGCTGGGGTTGTGTCAAGTCAGGTGGGATCTTGAAAAGACCCAAAGTGTCATGAAAGTGACTGAAAGCTATGTACAGACTAAAGCAAAGCATGTGACAACTGAATATCGATAGATAGAGTTTTAGGGTATAACTCCAACTGTAACCGATTGATATCAAATATGCAATTGATATCAAATATGCAGATAGTGAGTTGATGTGAGAAATATTAGTAGTACAGTGACAGTAGGCAGACACAGTGAGAATCACTACTGACTGACGCGAGAAAAGATTCTCAAGTATAAAGATTGGCGTGAGATCTAGGCATCAGCAGGCAGACTCAGTGAGGACCACTGGTGACTGATGCGAAGAGGAGAGAGATGCCAAAAGATAGGACAATACCCCCTAGACCAGGAAGATGCCCCTGAGTGTGACCAGTTTTAATCCATGTGAAGTCGAGAAAAATCTCAAAAATAACTGAGAGTGAATGCATGAGTGGGAAAACTAAAGAAGGAAAGCAAACTAAAATAGGAATGTAGGAGAGAAAATTACAAGAAAGCCAAGGGATGCCGCGATAGATAGAGCATTGCAGAACAAGAGGTGCTTGTTTACCAGGTTTTCACCATCTTGGCAGAAATTCTACTTTTGCTACTGTGACACCTGTTTACCAGGTTTTCATCAATGGCACATTTTTCTCTTCTTTTTTTTTTTTTGTATTTTTTGTATTTTTCCATTTTTTCATTTTTTCATTTTTTGTATTTTTTGTATTTTTTTGTATTTTTACTTTATTTTTTTGAATTTTTTGGTATTATCAAGGCGCCTGTTTACCAGGTTTTCACCAGGATAATAGATACATCAAAGCACCTGTTTGCCAGGTTTTCACTAAGATGATAATATTTTTAGGACATTTTGTAATTTTTAGGATTTTCTCATAATAGAGTATGTACATGAGCATTCAGAAGACATCTCAACTATAGAACTTCTTCAGATGAAGAGCATTGATAGGATTTTTGAGTTGTTCCCCCTCTGTGGTAGAGAGCTGGTAAGCGCCAAACCCAAATACTGTAGTGATAACATACAGACCAAGCCAGTTTGGTTCAAATTTTCCTTTCTAGACTCGCTGCTGTTGATTCTTGGGGTTCTCTCTCAGGACAAGATCACCCATTTGGAATTACCTTGGTATGACCTTCTTGTTTTAGCTTTTAGATATTCTCTTCTGATATGCTCGGAGATGATCGAACGCCACTTTCCAACATTCATCCAGTAGTTCAGGGTCTTGAAGTTGAGATATTCTAATATCATCATCAGTAATGAGGCCCTTCAGAGAGACTCACAAGGTAGGAATCTCAACCTTAATAGGAATCACTGCATCTGAACCATAAACTAGAGAAAAGGGTGTGGCCCCTATTGGTGTTCATATACTGGTGCGGTAAGCCCATAAAGCTGAATTAATCTGGAGATGCCAGTCTCATCCAGATTTGTGTACTGTATGGTGTAAGATCTTGAGAATAGTCTCATTTGAAGCTTCCACCTGTCCATTACCCTGGGGATAATAGATAGAAGATCAGTGCTGAATAATTATGAACTTAGCGCATAATTATTTTAGATCCTTGTTCTTGAATTGCCCCCCATTGTCAGTGATTATTGACGAGGGTACACCATATCTGTAGATGATGTAGTTCACTATAAACATGGCCACAAACTTGCCATCAGCTACGATGAGGGGCACTACCTCAACTCATTTGGTAAAATATTTTGTAGCAGTAATGCTGTATTTATGTCCCCTTGAAGAAGACAGATGTATCTGACCCACCAAGTCAAAGGCCTACTGCTGAAATGGCCAAAAGATGACGAAAGCAATGAGCTCCTTGGTAGGAGTGTGGATCATATTTTCATGAAGCTGACACTGTTTGCAAGATTTAGCAAATTGTGTAGCTTCTTTCTCCATATCTGGCCAATAGTAACCAGCTCTAATAAGTTTGCAAGCCAATTTCAGGCCGTTTGAGTGAGACCCATAGATGCCTTCATGCACCTCTACTAACGCACGCTTGGACTCATCAAGTTCTAAACACCTAAGGAGGGTACCGTCTAGACCTCGCCTATATAAGTTGTTAGCTATGATGACAAACCGTGAAGCACTGTGAATTAAGTGACGTTTCTCATTTTGGGTGTAAGTGTCCAGAATGATCTAGTCACAAAGGTAGGAGTAAATATGGTGGTAGCGGGATGAGTCATGTCTAATGACTGAACAAATCATCCGGGATTCAGGGGAATTATAAGCAAGGTAGCATAACGTCTCCACTAGGAATTCATGTTGGAAGTCATTTTCTGGCATTTGTAACATGGAATCCAGAGTAGCCATGGCATTGACTACTTTATTATCTACCCTTGGAATTTGTTGGAAAGTAATGTGTGCAAAGTATTTCTTGAGATCATCAACCATATTTTTATAAGGCACTAGTTTTTCATCTTTTGTTTGGTAGATATCATTCACCCGATTGATAACCAACTGTGAATCTCCAAAGACCTTTACCTCATTGACATACCATTCAATAGCAATATTTAATCCATTAATCAAGGCTTCATACTTAGTAGTGTTATTTGTGCAAGGAAACAACATTTTGTAAGCCTTTGGTAATGAATACCGTTGGGGTGTAATGAACAAGATTCTGACACCTAACCCCTGCTGGGTGAATGATCCATCAAAGAACATGGTCCATGCCTGATGTGTGAGAGGCATGATGGACTCATCTGGGAAATCGATCCTTAATGGTTGCTAGTCTGCAATAGGTGCCTCAGCCAACTGATCTGAAATTGATTTCCCTTTGATAGCTTTTCTTTCCACATACTTGATGTCAAATTCACTGAGTATCATGACCCACTTAGCTAATCTACCCGTGAGGGCAGCTTTGTTGAGTAAGTACTTTAATGGATCAATTTTTGCAATGAGCCTTGTAGTGTGAGAGAATATGTAATGCCGTAACTTTTGGGAAGCGAACACCACCATGAGGCAAGCTTTCTCAATGATAGAATAATTCATTTTATAGGAGACCAACGTTCTGCTGATGTAATAGATTTCTCTTTCTTTATTGTTTTGATATTCTTGGGCCAATAGAGCACCCAGAGATGTTTTTGTAGCTGAGATGTATAATATTAATGGCTTCCCATGAATATGAGGCATTAATATAGGTGGATTAGCCAGATATTGTTTGATTTGTTGAAGACCTTGTTCACATTCTTTATTCCATTCATAGGTCACACCTTTATGCAGAGTCTTAGTAAATGGTTGTGACTTGTCAGCTAGCTATGAGATGAAGTGCCGAATAGACTGAAGCTGACCTTGAAGACCTCTCATTTGACTGATATTGTGAGGTGGAGGCATTTCCATGATAGCTTGCACCTTTTCAGGATCCACCTCGATACCTTTTGCGAAGATGATATAACCAAGCAATTTTCTGAAAGTTACTCCAAATACACATTTCTTAGGATTGAGATGTAGTCTAAAATTTTCCATACAATCCAGTATAGGTCCTAGATTAGTAAGATGTGCCTTCCTGTCCATGCTTTTAGCAAGGTTGTCATCAACATAATCCTCCATTTTTTGTGCATCATATCATGAAATATGGTAGTGACTGCTCTCTGATACGTGGCTCCAACATTCTTGAGACTAAAAGGCATAACATTCCAGCAGAAAGTGCCCTATGCACAAGTGAAAGAAGTCTTTTCTTAGTCCTCTGGCACACTTTTGATTTGGTTGTATCCAAAGAACCATCCATTAGGGAGTACATTTCGTACCCTGCTGTCATATCCACAATCATATCAATGTTGGGTAGTGGGAAATAATCTTTTGGACATGCCTTGTTTAAGTCCCTGAAGTCTGTGTAGACTTTGATAGATTTGTCATGCTTCGACACTGGAACTATGTTGGAGATCTATTCTTCATAGTAAATTTCTATGATGAACCCATCTTTTAGGAGTTTCTCTAATTCCACCTTGACAAGTAGAGCCACATGTGGATGCATTTTTCTGAGTTTTTTCTTGACGGGTTTTACTCCAGGAGCTATTGACAGGTGATGCATGATAAGATCAGGATCTACACTAGGCATGTTAGAGTATGTCCATGCAAAGTTTATCTTTTTTTCTTTGCAGAAAACTATGAATTCTTTGAGTTCTTCTGCAGACAATGATTTAGCCACATGAATAATGTGTGGATGTTCTTCTGTACCTAAATTTACTGGCTGAGTCAGCTCAATTAGAATAGATGATTGTTATAGGAAATGACTCAGAAGCGCATCAAGTATCTCATCCTCAGGCACCTTAGAGAGGTTTTCACCTTCAGATACGTCTATTCTTTTTATTTTTTTTGGCTTTGACACTGCCACAATGTGGTTTTCATTATCAGAGCACCTATTTTTTTTCTTTTGATTTTATGACTAAGATACTTGATATCACTTTCAGTCATGTTGACACTATCTTTGCTAGTGGAGGATGTTACAGGTTTAGTAGTATGGAGATAACATGCTAGAGCATAGTCATTCTAGAATGTGAGGACTTTGTTGGACGAGGAAGGGGAATTCCAGTCTATTAGCTTGGGATGTTGGAGTGAGAGAGAAGTGACGGGTTCAAGTGCATTCATGGTATAACCATCGAAAGCACAGACTAGTAGGCTAAGACCTAGAGAAATCTCATCCAAAGGTGTATTCGAATCCCTTTGATTCCTAGCGACTGTAGTAGAAGACACGTTAACATCTATGGGATCAGACTCATTAGACCTTACACTAGACCCTTCACCTATGTCAAGAATGTTTTCAGATGTATGTGTAGTATCAACATTCCTGTCAAAGGATACTTCTAAAAGACTGCTAAAATCATATTCATGGGAATCTATGTCTAAACTCTCACTGGGATGTTTGCATCATGAAGGTTTGAGAGTTCTTGTGACACCAACCTGTTCTTGCACAAACTTCTCTTGAAACTGTGATGGTATGTATCGTGCACCCTGGAAACCAGGGTCTTGTGACACTTTCCATTGTTCGTATGTCAGAGGAGTAAATGGAATAGCACTATTGGAGTCACCACTAGCCTTGGCTATATTGACATGTATTATGATGTCATCTGGCTCAGCAAAGAATGCTGCCAGATCTGGAGGAATAGGATAAGGAAAGTAATCCTCATCGGAGCTATCCTCTAAGATGTCTACTGTAGCTGTGCCCTCAGGTGCTGGTTCTGGTCCAGGTTCATATTCAGATACAAATTTGTTAATCCCTAGATGGAATGAGATCTTCTTGAAGCCTAAACCAGTTGTATCTTTCATCCTTTGACCTGTAGCTTTAATAGGTTCAACTAGCCCATTACCATTCATCCCTATTGGACCAATCCCTTTGTATCCAAAGTGTTTCATGATTTTAAGACCTTCACTATTGGGATCTAGTTCACAAGATGGGGTAGTATGTTCAGATATGTCCTTTCCTTTGTAAAGCCAAGCTTTAATAGTTCTTTCCTCATCTTCATCTTCTAATGGTGTTGAAGCCCGTACAAAAGCACCATCATAAACTATATCAGGAGTAGTAGAAGATTTATTGTTCTTAGAAGGTTTCCCATAAGAATGAGGAGATGGAGGTAGAGCTGCTAATGATAGCACATGTTCTATTTGATAACCCCCACGCCTATGTCTTTGATTTTCAAAGTCTGTTCCATGTCTCTAAGCTTGGAATCATAGAATTCTATGGATTCTCTATTAGTAGGAAAAAATTTTAGCTGATTGTGTGAGCGTATTACAAGAATAGCCCATATTAGCAGGAACTATCACTTCTGCATTATGGAAAGGAAACTTGATGCACTGATGATATATAGAGGGAACTGCTTGCATTTCATGGATCGACGGTCTTCCCAACAGGATGTTATAAGCAAGAGGAATATCCAACACTTGACAAGTGACATCTCTTTCAACAGGTCCAACCCAAATAGCTAGCACAACTAAACCTTTAGACATTCTTTCTTCTTCATCATAGGCTTTGCTAGTAATTTTCTTGTGGGAATCTATGCGATCTTCATCATAACCTACCTGAGTGAGCAAGTGAGCAGAGAAGATGTTGAGGCCAACACTATTATCAATAAGGATGTGGTAGACGCACTTTTGGCCAATCATGACCTCTATATGCAAAGGGGTGTTATGCAGGTGGCTGACCGAATGGTCGTCTTCTTCTGAGAAAGACATATAGTGCAGTGAAGTCAAGTGACCCACTATAGATTGAAACTGATCAAGATTAATGTCTTTGGGGATGTTAGTCTCTGCGAGGGCTTTATCCAGAATCTGCATGTGAGCAGGCGAGATCTTCAACAGCTCAAAAATGGTTATTTGAGCATAGGTTCTTTGCAGCTGGTTGAGAATGCTATAATTAGTAGTAGGAGGCATGGGGACCATTTTCATGGTCTTATTGGCAGGGCCAAAAAAAAATTTATCCATGGGTTTCTTCGGTGCAGATGTAGTAGCATGAGGGTCAGGACCCTTGAGAGTGATCTTAGCGCGGGATCTGGTAAAAAAATTTGTGCAATCTTGGGATGATTCAAGTTTAGACAAGCAAGACCCAAGGCTTCTCAAGATAAATGGGGTCTTAGGCTTAGGAGCATCCCCGCTCCCCTTGATATTAATCACATTACAATACTCAACTTTGATAGGTTTGATCATGTTGATGACATTGTCATTAGTGGTATGCATGTAGTTAACCTTGGCATTGTTGTTCTTAGTGTTGGAAGACTCACCTTTCTCGTGAGGAGGAAAGGGATCTTTAAATGTTTGGTGATCTAAATTCTTATTATGATTATCCACAACAATATCACCTTTATCAATTAGATCTTGGATCTTATGGCGCAACTGAAGACAAGTATAAGTCTTATGACCCTTGTTCTGGTGATAGTCACAGTATGCATTATTGTTCCACCAATGGGGTTGCAGTTGTGGATCATATGGATGCATGTCCAAAGGAGTGAGAACGTGGTTTTGCACCAAAGTCTTGTAAACTACATCAAGTGGTTCTCCCAAGGAAGTGAATTCACGCTTGGGTCGAGGGGCCCAAGGTTTGTTGCTAGAGAATCTGGAAGGTAGTTGAGTGTTTGTTGCAGCCTTTTCAGTAGTTTTGATTGCTTGTATGCTAGAAGTAAGATTGAAAACTGGTTTTGAAGGAGCCGGGGTCACATTATCAACCACTCCGTCATTCACAATGTCCCTATTCTTGTTGACAAACTTCCCTTTATCTTTTTTGGAAGAGGAGGAAACTTGTTTGTTGTCTTTGTACAAAGTCAATTCCCCTTTCTTTACCATAAACATCTCTATCCTCACATCTTGCTTAATCATGCTGTCAAAATTGAGGGGACCTTGAAGTTGTACCTGATACCCAAAATCAGGAGTGAGATTGTCCAAGAAGATGTCAAGTTTTTCAGATTCGGGTATTTTATGAGGATACTTGGTGCAAAGCTGTCTCCATCTCTAGAGAAATGCCAGGAATGGCTCCCCTTGTCTTTGCTTGAGATTTTAAAGGTCCCTGATGTTGACGGGATGCTATATGTTGTGAGAATAATGCTGGATAAAGAGACTTGCAATCTCATCAAAAGTCTTAATGCTGGTGGGTAGTCGAGAAAACCACTCCATGGCAGGTCCACCCAGACTTTGGGGAAAGAGATGCATTAAATAAGTTTGATCATGAAGGAACTCCATAGATAGGGCCCCAAATTCTCTTAGATGATCCTGAGGATCGGTGGTACCCAGATATTTATCATACTTAGGGAGTTCCACACCCTTGGGAAAAGGTGGCATATGAAGACTCCTATCAAAAGGAAAAGGACAGATGCTCTCCATCATGAATTTTTGTGTGGGTTTGTCCTTATCCTTTACAAGTTGGCTAATTTGGTTTTGCATATCTTGAATCATCTTTTACAATTTGGTAGTCTCAGTCTCTTCTTCTTTAGTCACAAGTGTTTCCACTTTGAAATCTGGGGGTAGCTTAACTCCTTGGTTTGCCAATTCTAGAAAATATTTCTCTTTATCTTCTGCAAGGAGAATTTACATCATCTTGATGAGAGCCTTATTAGATTTTGCAACATCTATGTCATTTTGAGTTATCAGATCATCATCATTACTGAGGATCTCATAAATGCTTGGGTTCTGATCTTGACTCTAGTCATGTGGAGGAGGGTGATGGTGATGGTGATCACCTTGTTGACCCTGATCATTTTGAGATTGGTCATCATTACCGAGGATCTCATAAATTCTTGGGTTCTGATCTTGACTCTGGTCATGTGGAGGAGGGCGATGGTGATGCTGATCACCTTGTTGACCCTGATCATTTTGAGATTGGTCATGGGCTTTGCTGTATTGAACTTGTAGGAAATCGAAAGGGCTTCCCATGTTGTTGATGTGGGATTGTGCTGTGTACACAGGTTCAGTGTGAGTGTGTGTATTGAGCTGAGAGTTTGTGGCCAATGTAACTTTTGGCGGGTCAAAGGGGTCGATGGGTTCAGAAGGATCAATAGGGTCACAAGGATTGATAGGACCAAAAGGATCAATAAGGTAGTGAGGATATTCAATAGGGTCAACCCAAGTAGGTGACCTTCCAAAGTTTTGTTGATCAGGAAGAAATGAGTTCTGTTGATCTTGAAAAAATGGTTCAGGTTGTCTTTGAAACAAGGAATTATAACACTGCTGGAACACCGGTCTCTTATTTAGACTTGGATCTATACTAAATGGCAAGGAGGAAAATGAGGATCCCTCTTGACTATCAGATTAAATAATAGGTTTGGAATGACCTCTTCCTTGATTACGAGATCTACCTCTACCTATTCTAAAACCATGAATGGGAAATATGTTGCCGTTTCTTTTCGTAATAGGCATAGATGAAGATGAAATGAGAGAGGACTTAGGATCCAATGTAGAACTCTGTATCTAGAAATAGTGAAAAGGAGATAAAGGCTAGAACAACCAATATGTGAAAAGCACCCAGCATGAATCGTTGAGAGTATGGCTAGAATAGCTGAGATGTGACTATCGCGTCGCAGGGTAAAAAAGCACAGAAAGGTAGGATAGAGAACAAAGATACAAAACAAGTTTGAGAAAGAATCAGTTGGTTTGCAACTCGAGACAATCAGTTTTAGACTGTAGACAACAAGGAAATAGGTAATCAAATCTCAGACAAAAATCAGATCAGGCAAAAAACTCATCAGTCAACGGGAAATAGCTCGCTGTTTTGGGACAAAAAAGTACAGATTCACGTTAGAAAGTGCAGGGTCACATGAGGAAATGCTTAACTGGGCACAAGAAAATGAAAGCTCACGCGAGGAAATGCTCAGTTTTTGGAATCTCACGTGTGAAAACTCCAGGTTTTGACAGATCGACTCAGTTTTCGAGACAAAAGTCAAATTTTGAGACATAGTCAGGATTGTTCTCTGAAAGAATTCTAGATTTTGGATAGTTTTATGACAGTTTAGATCAGCAATCTCAGTTTGAATGTGACAAGCAATCATTACCAAGCACAAAGTTTTGATCAAGCATTAGTGATGCAAGAAGTAGTCACAAACAGTTCTACCAAGGACAAGGAAAATTGGCAGAATCATGGGAGTCTTTGTTTAATCATGATTGGATAGTTTAAGACTTAAAACAAGCACTTAGTTATCCCTACAAAAAAATGGTAGAGAAGACAAAATCCGTGCCTCACTGGCTTATGTGTATGCGTGCACCTCACACAACTGTGTCACCCGCTAGAGGGCGCTCGTATTTTTGGTGTTTCTAAGGACTAAATAATATATGTTATAAGGTTACCCTTAAAGTAGGGGCTAGCGTCATATACCACTTCAAGCGTCTAGGTGCATACTATGTTGACAATCTAGGGGAGAGATTCTTCCCCCTCCTTGCACAAAGATTATGTCTTCTTTCAGAGGTGATCTGGGTTGGAAAATAAATAAGAAAGATTTTAGTGGGATTACGTTCACAATAACCTTCGGTGTCCCCGATACAGGGCTGGGGCCTCGCAGCCACACCAACACTTGAAAGTCATACACCCCCGCAAGCAGGGCTGGGAGCGGTGCCGCTTAGTACAACAAACAAGGCTTTCTCAAGATGATAGTCAGAATCATGAGAAAGAAGTTACCATGGCTTTGGAGTCTTTGGAATTGACAAAACATACTTTATTATAGTAAGGTGGAATCACCGGCGATAGGTGTGTACTGACTTGGGTCATTCTCGGAGGTTCAACTTCCGGCAGGCCCTCTAAAGGTGACACAAAACTTGGCTCAGATTCGAGGGTTATATTTTCTGATTCTCTCAAAGAGAGAAGAGCATACTTCTCTACCTCTTCACCTTACCCAAACACGCAAGACATATTCATCACTGAGCTAACTCTCCTCCAACCAATTCACAAGCTTTTGGGTTTCTGA
>MU225221.1:433801-446698 GCA_018584345.1 Thuja plicata | reverse complement strand
TAACTCTCCTCCAACCAATTCACAAGCTTTTGGGTTTCTGATTCTCTCAGAGAGAGAAGAGCATAATCCCCTGACAAGTGAACGTGCTAAAGGTTTGTTACCTTTCCTTTCTTCCCTAGGTCTCCATCATGTTAGAAATGTCTGGGTCTCAGATTCATCCATGGGCATCACTTCCATGTAATGACGAGCCTATTCCCCTATTTTGCTATCAAGATTCCCAAGAAATTTTAACAAGGCCCTAATTATACTATGTGATGAAAGCAATAAACAAGAACAACGTTTTAAAATGATCTTCGACAATTGTCCTGCAAGAAAACCGTTAGCAATTTTATGTCTTTGTCAAGCAACCTACAACCCACTATTATGCTGTCAGAGAAATCAGAGAGATAAAAATAGCAGCATGTGAAAATAATCAGGAAAATAGTAACAGTAATTGCAGAAATTGTGAAATTCCAGAGATTGTCACCAAGTCTCGTGCGAGGAAGTACAAGGCTTCGTGCGAGGAAATGCAATAGCTAGCATGAAAAATTTCTTTGTCACATGAGATATTGGTAATGAAAGAACAACTTCGCGCGGTATGCTTAGAATTCTCGCGTGAGAATTCATACACAGAAACGTACGGACATACGAGAGAGTACAATATTTTATCAAATTTTTTTCAAGAGTCAGTTCATAAATCAATTTTCTAACCCACGGTGAGTGCCAAAATGTATGTGTCTGAATGTTGACCTCTAAATCAGCCACAACACAACATTGTCATTGCTCAATCGTTGAATCGCGAAGATGAACATGAATTGCCCATTCCACAATATCGATTGAATCGACCCGTTGCCTCCTATTTAGTTGGGGTGTTTAATTAATCTCAGAATGAGAGCCAACAACCATAGACCATTGCTAAAATGGAGGATTTGAAAGCTTTGAAAATTGAAATGAAACTTATTCTATATGAGAGATGCAATTGTAATCTAGGAATGAAGATGCAGATTTTAAGCTAAGAAGATTGAAAAAGATAACATAATTAAGCTACTTGATAAGTAAACAAACTAAATTGAGATGAAAAATGCCATTAATCTAAATGAAATTACACTAAATATGCAATAAAAGCTTTGAAATATGAGAGGATTGAGACAATAATTCACTATAGTTTTGGTACTCTAAAAATTGCTCTCCTCAAATGAAGGAAATAAGGTCCATAGTATAGAAAATCCTGAAGAGAGGATGAAGAGTTTCTTGGGAAGAAATGACTAACTCTTCATCTTCATGGAGGAAGGTGAGACAAATACGAAGGAATTATTTAATTAAATAAATGAATTATTGCCACATGGGTGGCTTTTGTTTGAATTATTAAATTCAAGTGAGGATAATCCATTCAAATAATCAAATAATATTTAATTCCCTTGATGTGTATTAGCTAAAGGGTATGGGATTAATTTAATTTAAAAGCACTTAGGTCTTTAGAATTAAATTAATTAATCATAGGTATTTTTAGCTAATAAATCTTGAAAATTTAGGAATTAAATATGGTGTAAGATTTATGCAAATTTAGGTTTTCTGCATTTGAGACTAAGTCAATTAAAGACAATTAGGAAGGAGAATTTGCCTAGTACAATAGGACTTCGATGATGAGAAAATGCACCAAAATTGATTAGAATTGTAAGGTGCCAATTTTGGGGTGTTACAAGATCAAATATCATCAATGAATATCAACATAAAATCATCGAGGCAATATCTAAAAACATATTCATCAAATTCATAAATTTTGTGGGTGCATTTGTCAATAAAAAAGAAAATACAAAAAAATCATAATGTCCATACTAGGTTCTAAATGTAGTTTTCGATACATCTTCCTTAATTTGTAATTAGTGGCACCTTGATCTCAAATAAATCTCAAAGAAAACTGTAGTTCCCTTCATCTAATTAAAAAAATCATTAATTTGTGGGAGAGGATATTTATTCATGATAGTTACCATGTTCAACATCTTGTAATCAATACATAAATATAAGGTTCCATCCTTCTTCTTGACAAAAATAAATTAAGCTCCCCATGGTGAAACACTAGGTCTGATAAACCCTTTTTCTAGAAATTTGTGTAACTTCACCTTCAGTTCATATATCTTAGTAGGGGTCATCCTATATGGAGCCTTGGATTGAGGCTCATTTCCCAAAAGAAAATCTATGGAAAAGTCAAAAACTCTCTTAGGAGGCAATTCCAAAAAATCCTCTGATAAAACATTCTAGAACTCAAGAAAAGAGAAATCATTCAATGATGGAGTGTTCCCATCAAGATATTTGACATGAACTGCATATAGAATACACCCCTTTCTTAGTGCCTTTTTCAATTTCATGGTTGAGAATTGTCTCAACTCTATTAGTCTCTTCACTCCTTGAATCTCTATAGACTTTCTTATGTCATCGAGGCAACTAACAATCTTGTCTTGATAGTTAACAATTGTGTTTTGCTCAGTTATCCAATTGATTCCTAAGATTAAATCATAAGATCCTAGAGGGGATACATAAATATTTACTTGAGATTGGAAGATTGATAGTTCCAACTCACTAAATGCTAAACATTGTTCTACTCTATTCTCTGCTCGATTTCCATACTGACCTGACCAAGGTTTTGACATATAAGCATCTTTAATAGGTAACTTTGATGCAACTTTAGGATCAATAAACATTTCATAGCTCCAATATCAATTGCAATAGATACTTTGTAACCAAAGAGCTTACCCAAAATATGGATAGGTGTTGATTGAAATTCAACATGTTTGTTGTCAACAAAGACATGTACCTGGTATTTTACCTAGTTCTGTTGTCCTTTACCATTCCTCCCAACTGAGAACTATGGGTAGGTGTTTACATAATGGTCTCCACCACACACATAGAATCCATTAGGGAGTCCCTGTCTTCCATCTGAACCATTTCTCTTTAAATTTTTCTTGTTATTGCCCCAGTTGTTGTTTGATTATAATTATATGATTATTAGTGTTTTTTTTTCTTTTTTAAATTTCTACCTGATTTCCCTTGGACTCTCCCTTGTGCACCATTATTTTTCTTAAGATTCCTTATTTGATGATATCGTCCCTTAGGTTGATATCTTCTTAGAAATTTCTTCTTCTTATATCCTTGTACATTGGGATTACTTTGGTTGTTGTTTTTAGATCCTAACATGTGTTGGACCTTATGTTCTTGTTTGATAGCCTTTTCATATGGCTGATCTATCATTTCTAGATTGTGCATGTCCACATCGCTACCAATCTCAAGTCTCAATCCCACAATAAGTTTATGTATATCTTGACATGCTCATCTGCCTGATATTGTTGAACATATTTCAGAAGGTGGGAAAACCTTTCATAATACTCCATTAGAGTCAATCCTCCCTATATGAGATTTTGGAACTCTATCATTTTTCATATCAAAATATAGTTGTGGAAGCCAACTTTTTTGAAAAAGTTGTAGGAATTCCTCCCAGATTACCTTACTGGGTTGCAATTGTTTTAAGCTTTCTCATTATCTCACTAGGTTTATGCTTCACTTACAAGTTTGTAGGTACCCCAAATAGCTCATTTCTTGTTTGATGGATTATGGATCTAAAAATAATTCTCCCTAGCAATAATCCAAGCTTCAACTATATCTCTAATTATTTTTACATCAAAGGTAGGTGGGGTGGCCTTTTCAAGGTCCTTTCTCAATTCCTCTACCATATGACCTCTTCTCACTTGAGCCTCAACCTTCTGGTCCTTTTATCTTTTATATTGTTCCTCATTCATCCTTCTTTCCTCCCCATGAAATTAATCCTCCTCTCTCCTTCTATGTTCTTCTAGCTATTTCTCTTCTTCACGAGTCCCCTTTATCTCTTGTTCCAAATTATCCATGCAAGCCCCCTATTGGTTCAAGAGAGATCCTTTATGAGTTAAGAGTTCAAGGATATTATCCAATCTGTTATTTGACCCATTGTTAGGTCCATAACTTGACACATCCATATTTGTGTTCCTAATATTTATCATGATCACTTAAAATTCATGCATAAATGAATGCACAACCCTTTACCGATATGATAGACATAGGCCCTAGAGTTTAACCTATAGCTCTGATACCAAAATGTAAGGTACTAGAATCCACATAACAAAAATTTATTTTAAATAATGTGAAACATCCATAGTCGATAAGAATAATATTACTTAAGCACAAGTTTACAAATATTTTTACACATATGAGATAATGCAACATAGATACATAAAATTCAACCAACATATCAATACAACAAATGATAATGATACAAATAGAGCACCAAAGGGTCAATACATCATATGAATCGTAAAGAGATACTATGCATCATTTTGCTTCTTTAGCCTCAGACTGCTCTCCACCTGTTATGCTCTAGACAAAAATGAGGTCCACACACTTTTTGGCCTAGCCATAGAGTTGTTAGCCCCCTCAATGATCAACATCAAAGTTTGAGCGTCCGACCCTCCATCCAAGAACCAAGAAAATTAGAATGAACAGGTCGGATGGAATCTGGTGCAACATTGTGACTAATTATCATTTTTCAAGCATAAAAATAGCTATAAAAATGATGTTTCCACAAAGTGATATGGCAGGGAGAAATAACAATAAACATTTACTAGTATCAAATAAATGAAGAATCACTTTGGCCAAAGAGTAATTATTCCAACTCCCTAGAAGGCAGGTCAAAAAAATCAAAATGCCTACCCTTCCCTTTTACCCCATATTTGACACCCATCCATAAATACAAACACACATGAATAGAAAAAATAACACACCCTTTTCTAGGTTTCATTCACTCTAAAAGAAAATATCTACCTTTCTCGTAATACTAGAAGATTAACATATTGCACAAGATCAAAATGCACGACATGATCATTTCAGCTCAAATTAAAGCTACACTCTCCCTCTATAGGTAAAAATAGAAAGTAATAAATAGTATGCTTGAGAAAATGACCATGCATATAATGAATTACACCATGATTCTTGACATCAAGATAAAAAATCTTTCTAATAATGATGTCACCTTATCCAAATTCACATTTAAAATCAATAAACCCCTTAAGCTAACAATTAATTAATAAATGTCACTTGTGTACCATGTGAACAAGTCATTTTTGGTTTCAAACCAAGGACACAAGGAATAAATTCCCATTAATCAAAATGAGGTTCTCCCTCATTATTCCAATAATAATATTCACATTCTAATGTAAACATTTCGTTAAAAAATAGGAAAAATTATTATAAACTATGAAAAAACCACTATTCTAATTTTATATAATAATAGTACATTTTTAAAATTATTCATAACTATTATGTAAAATGATCACTATTCCAAGTTTATATATATATATATATATATATATATATATATATATATATATTTGAAATACCTGACCTACTTTTGATGATCAACCATTCAGTTATGTCCACAGGGGTTGAACGACCATCAAATTAATTTAGACCATTTATTTTAGTTTTGGCAAAATTTCTAGATTGTATAAATCTAGGCGATCTGTTTTTCACTCGCTGTGTTTTGTATTTTTCATTTGAGATTAAATAAATGTTACACATTTTTCAAAATGAAAGGATTGTTAGAAGTCAACTTTCTCAATGTCCCATCATGGTAGTAATGAATAAGATCTGTCCTTCCAATGAAATCACAAAAGTATGATATATTTGATAATTGGTATGTTTTAATAAGTCTCTATTCATCACTTATTTAGTAGCATTAAATAAATTATTTAAATATCAAAGAAGATTATTACACCCAATATAAGATGTTCAGATGAAAGGGTTGAAATTTTTTTGCAAACACATCTTAGATTGCATTTTTTTTTTAAATTTTACATTTTTCAAAGAAATATATATTTTAATATTAATTTTAACATGTAAATAAATAATAATAATATTCTTAAGGTACATTATTATGACCATTGCAGTGTGAGAATGAACTTTTATTAGTTTATAATTTATGTACCACATATGTATCCAAATATAGAAAAAACAAGGAAATGCACTCTAAATGTAAGAAAAGTAAGTAAAAAACCAGAAAATTAATTCCTTGCTTCAGGTTTACAATGAAAGAGAAGTGAGAATGACTCTTCTACCAAAAGTGACTGCGAATGTGAAAAAGAAATTCAATTTTTTTTTCTATAAAACTAAATATGGTATCCATGCTGCCGAGTGAGGGTTTCCTAGAATGGGAAATTGCTTTGCAATACTAAGCTCTGAGAATGTGAATAAGGTTCCCCTTAAAAATGATCATTCTGGGATTCCTGAGAAATAATCTGGGTATTTGATACTCCTAATTTGACCTAGGGTCTCGAGGTTCCCTCCGCCTAGGAAATATGTTTATCAGCCAAATGAGTGGCACAAGGTCTCTACATCTTCTAGTAGAGATACCAGGTGAGCTGGGGGACATAGGAACCCTAGATATACTATTGATAGGATAAATTTTGTCGAGGAAGCCAATGATGGCTGGAAATTGGTGAGAGGATGTAGGGAAATGCATGCCCTGAAAATAGGCTAGCAGTGGGTAATAAAGGTAAAAATAGGGTAAATAATGCTTTCTATAATAGATCGTTTGCGCAAAATCCTGAGAACTCAGGTCGTAATCTTTATCATGGTCATACTGATGTGATTAAAAATGATATACATGGAGGGAATTTCGACCAAGGATGGGATGTGGTAAGGAGGTAGAAAGATAAAAGGCCACAAAATATTTAGGCTAGGGAAAGATCTCTAAATAGAGGAGGAATTGATGTGAACATTTGGGTAATTCCTATTACTTAAATGTGCCAAATTATGCCTTTGGAGAAAATAAGATAGCCTTAGTGTTAAAATCTGTTGCTTCTGCCCTTCCCAAGAAATCATCCTTGGCAGATGCCCAAAAATGGCATAAATTATAAAGAGCATCATAATTATGAGATAAGTAAGAATAAATTGGTTCGAGTTCAATGCATAAGAAACCCGAGAATCACTCAAACTATTGGTGGTTTCACTCGAACAAAAAATATTCTACAATACTGGGTAAAATCCCTTAGCCTCCTCTGTGATATTTAACACAAGAAGAGATATGGAGGCTAGATAAGAAGAGATGTGCAAACCCTAGCAAACTCCCATACCTAGAAACCAATGTAATTCATCGAGGACACATCGAAGGAGATAGAAGAATCACAACCGTGGTAAATAATGTCTATACAAAAGGATTATGGGATCACTACAAATGCTACAGATTATTTGCAAAATGGCGCGGTTTGGATTCCTCAATGGATGACATTACCAACTGGATGAAGGAGGCCTTTAGGGAAAAGGTAAGTATAACAACCCTAACTGAGAATTTCCTTTTTTTAGATTGTAAAGATATTACATTTAAAAATAAATTTCTGAATGATAAATTGAATTTTATGAGGGATTTAATATTAAATTTATAAATTGGAAGCCTAACTTTGACCCTAATAATTTTAACTCAATCATTTTACCTAGATGGGTAGTCATTCCTAATCTACCAGTCGAATTTCTTCATAATAAAATATTAAGGAAAATAGGTGACTTGATGGGAGGGGTTGTAGGTATCGAAGAAACCTACCTTAATTCCCCCTCTATTAAAATCTTAGTTAATATGGAACTTAATGCTAAAACCATTAAACCCATTAAACTTAACATGAATAAATTGATTTATAATCTCAAACCATAATTTTATAATGATTATATACATAACATTTCTATTTTCAAGAGAGTCACTTTTCACAACCACATAAGAAATAATTTTATGACTGTACATCCAAGAAAACTGATCTTCAATTGAGATATCCTCTGGATATTTAGATTACTCTCAACAAGGAACATGGAGGATTTATAGTTGAAAGAAATATATATTCTTTGAACCAAACAAGAAACAATGCTCCTATACAGATAAAAGCTATCCTTTCTAGACAGAAGTTAAAAAATAATGATTTAAATAGTAAGACGATCGCATCAAAATATAAGTGCATAAATATGCTCTTACAACCACATTTTAATATGATTCTTTCACCTTTGAAAGACCTTGATTTAGAGGAGGGTGAGATTATTGAGGAAAGAACAAAGGGGATTGGGGAGACACCAACATTGCCCGAATCAGGAAATTTCTCATTATTGGACATGGATATCTCGAATGGTAAGAAGGAGTTTGGGATTATTTTAAACTTAGAAATGTTTGATAAAAAATAGATAATTAAGGAAGAAAGAATAAGTGAAAACAACATTAAAGAAGGGGTGGAAAATCTTAGCAAGGAAATAATAGAAATTGTAGTTGGAAAGATAGTGGAGGAGTTTATGGATTTGGAAAAAAATAAGAAGGAGATGATGTCAGTTTCTACCATATCCTGTAATATCAAAATAAGTGTAGAAGAAAGGGAATCATAAGTAGATGTAGAGAACAAATATCTATCTCAAGAAGAGACAAATAGAAAGATGAAAATCAATATGGAAGTATTAGGAGAGATGATGGAGGAAATCATTGTTGTACATGATGAAGTTAGGGAGGGATTGATTTTCTGGCATAATATGAAGTATAAAAATAATAATAATGAGAGGTTAATTGATAAGAAAACTAATATGGAAGATACCAAAATTGAAACAACAACATGTAATAACCTAACTCTATTACCAATTAAGTCATCCTTTGAATCCAGTCAGCTTCCTTTGGAGCTTGAGACTATTTATAAAAACATGGGAATAAATAAAAAATTTGATAAAGATGCAACTGAGGAAGAGTACAAGGGTGATTAATTTGAAAAATTGGAAGAGAATTTTATTCAGCCATTTAATTAGAAATAAAGTAATGTAATGAATGGTGAGGTAGATTTGGAAAGGGAGAAACACTTGAGACAAAGGATTATGGAGGATAAAGATGAAGATCTGGCAACACAGATGGAGAATGTATTGATACAATCATTCAAAGAATGAATAATGAGAGAATTGGAAGAGGAAGAGGAAATGTAGGAGATAAATTAGTCATGTAAACATGTTATTGAAGAGGAATGCAATAATTAAGGAAGACTAGGAATTGTAACAACCATGTCAGGAATTAACAGTCCATTTTGTGGTAAATTGAAAAAAAGAGAGGAAGGAAATCTCTTGTGGAATTAAGGAATAAGGTTGGGGAAGCAAAGAATCAGGAAAAAATAATAACCCTATTTTAGGTAGGGAAGGGGAAGTTCCTTCCCAATGAGAAATGAAGCTCACTATGTGGAATGTTAGGGGTTTAAATTCCCCTAACAAATGATGCTTGTTAAAGAGAAATTTGTACACATTAGAATAAAAAATTATTATTATACAAGAAACCAAACTAAGTAAAGAAGAAATGAACAAATTCAATAGGAAAATAAGATTATGGAAGATAGAGAGTATTGATGTAGTCAACGTGTTTGGAGGATTAATGTTATGGGACCCTAGGAAAGTAAAAATAGATATTGTTGTAAGGAGATCCAATTGGATGGGAGGTGTGGTTCAGAGTGTGAAGAGTCCCTTACTTTTTTTTCTAAATAATGTGTATGGCCCAATCAGTTTAATGGAAAAAAAGATGTATGGAAAGAAATTGAAACATTCTACAAAATGGATAAGAACAAAAATTATATTCTCAGAGGTGATTTTAATGCAATCATGGACATTAGTGAAAAATAAGGAGGTATCCAGTGAGAGGCACAAACTTTAAAATATTTTAGAGAATGGATTATTAGCAACCATATTATAGACATTACAACAAACACTGACACATTTACTCAGAATAATAGGAGATAAGATTCTATTATATAGCATAAAGATTACACAAATTTATGTTTTTGGGGGAATTTAGTACTTTTAAAAGGATTTTTTCAGCCTCTATCCTTACCACTTCTGGTTTTGATCATTTTCCGGTTAGATTACATATTGTAGAAGAAAGTAAACCATCAAGGAAAACTTTGAAATTTGAAAACATGCGAAATCAAGATAAAAACCTTTTAGGCTTAGTAGGAGAATGGTGGAATGAAGAAAATATTTAAGGGTAAAAAATGTTTTGTTTTGTTTCAAAAATGAAGGCCTTAAAAATTAAAATTCTTAATTAGAATAAAACTCACTTAAAAAATATCTTTACTGAGAAAAGGTGGAAAATAATATTCAAGAACTAAATGAGGAAGTAATTAATGTAGGAATGGATAGTGAGAAATATATGAAAGAAAAGGGTACTTCAACAATATGAGGAATTGATAACCAAAGAGGAAATTTAATGGAAATAAAAATCCAGGGAGACCTGGTTAGCTGAAGGTGATAAAAATAACAAATTCTTCCATAATAGTATGAAGGCAAGGAGAAATGTAAATATGATCCTAATTATTAAGAATGAGAGTGAAAAGATTATAGATAATCCTCAAAATCTAGCTAAATAATTTGTTAAGTTTTATCAAGATACTCTAAATAAAAAAGAATTGTTTGATTTAAGTGCTCAGCAAAAACTATTGAATAACATTCTCAAATTAATATCGATGAAGACAATATGTATCTTAACAATGCCTTCTCTAGATAGGAAATCAGGGTAGCTCTCTTTCAAGTAAATCCATATAAAGCTCTTGGGTCGGATGTCTTCCAAGATGGCTTCTTTAAAAAATGTTGGCATTTTCTAGGGAATGAGTTATATGAGGCAATTGAGAACACTAGGAAATCTGGGAGGTTACTCTAGGAAATTAATAATACTTTCCTAACCCTAATAGCTAAAAAATCACATTTGGAGGAATTTTGTGACTTCAGGCCTATAGCATTGTGTGATAATATATATAAAATCCTCTCTAAAGCCCTTGCTAACAGATTAAAGAAGCTTTTACCCGAAATCATCTCTGATGAAAAAATAAGATTTGGAGGTCAATCTTTGATGGTATCATTAAGCACAAGAAATTATCCATTCAGTAGAACAAAATAAAGAACCAAGCATGTTAATAAAACTAGATATTCAAAAGGCATATGATAAAGTTGACTGACGGTTTCTATGTAAATGCCTAGAAGCATTCAAATTCTCAAAAAAATGGATTCATCTAATCTTTAATTGCATATCCACTCCCAAAATATCCTTACTAATAAATGGAACTCATGAAGGTTTATTTGATATATCCAAGGGAATAAGACAAGGAGATCATATATCCCCTTTCCTCTTTATAATAATGCTGGAAGCTTTTGATAGATCATTACGAAAGAAATCAACAAGGGTTAATATCGGGCATTAAAGTCACAGAAGGGGTTCCTCATGTAACACATCAACAATTTATTGATGAGCAAAATTTGAAGCTAAAAATTACAAAGAGATTTTAAATATGTACATGAGAGCACCAGGACAGAGGGTCAATGCCAATAAATTTAAGATTTTCTTTCTCAACACTAATCCCAATTTGGAAAATGAATTTTTTCATATATTAGGTTTTAAGAAAGGCGTATTTCCATGTAAATATTTAGGTATGCCATTGGATACTAAAAAATTATGAGATCATTTGAATAAAAATATGGAGCAAAAAATAGATAGTTGGAAAGGTAAATGACTATAAAATGCTCGGAGAAAAACTATGATCAAATCTTATCTTTCAACAATCCCCACTTACCAAATCTCCTTCTTACCCCTAACTCAGGATGCCCAAGGGAATTTGGAAAATAAGTTGAGGAACTTCTTTTGGCAAGGAGTCTCAGAAAATAAGAAGATATCACTAATTAAATGGGATAAGTTATGTAGATCTAACAACAAAGCTATAATATACAAATAGATATGCAATTGTATTTTGAATGTAAACAAGTATGTTAATATGAAAGCTTGGACTCAACATTAGAAATCATAAATGTAAATCAAAACCTCCATGATTGTATGCTTGTAATCCACCTTAAGGAAGAATGAATGAATCTTGAGGATGCATAAAGGATATTGAAGGAAGATCACACCACCATGATGGATAGATCTAGGGTTTGAATGATGGATCTTGAATGCTTGAACCAAATCCCTTCAAAGGCTTGAATGCTTGAATTCTTGATATTTAATGGAGAAATTGAGAAGAATGTAGAACCATGGATGCTTGAAAGTAGAAGATAATGTATTTGTCTCCAAGTTGATTATATTGCTTCTTTTCCGTCTTAGCTAACTTAGCTTAGAGAAAATGAGAGGAGAAAAGATTCCTTATATACAAGTCTAGGGTACAAACTTCTAGAGAGGCCGACCTAGGAGAATTAAATTCCAATTAGGCCTATAGCCCTAGAAGTAGACCCATATTAAATATCTTTTAAGATTTATTACTTCGGAACCCAAAACAAATGACACAGAAGTGGGAAAATGAAATTTTTAGTTTCCCCCGACAGCCGACAAACTTTCCAATTGAAAAGGGGGACCTAGGTCAAGGTCGAGGTCGAACCTAACCTAAGTTAGGGTCAAGGTCGACCCTGACCTAGGTCAGGGTCAAGGTCGACCTTGACCTAGGGGGTCAAGACCCTTGGAAAATGTGCCAGGTGGGGTAAACAGTACCCGTAGAGGACCAACCAGAGTCCTAAATAGGTACAGAAGATGCAAAAGGGGCAGAAATGAGAGGAAAACATGATGATGGCACAAAAAACCCCCTAAAGAGGGATAAACTATCTTAACATGGAAGTACTTTCATTTTAATATGATACAAAAAGATTGCATGATTATCTAGTAAGTATTGGATTTTAGAGAACTAATGACAATCTAGTAGCTTATACATCAAATAAGGACCTCAGAACAAGATACTATTACCAGAGATATTTGTTGATGATATACTATTTACTGGATATGATGATTTATGCAAAGCATTCTCCGAAGCTATGAGTAAGGAATTTGAGATGTCTATGTTTGGAGAAATCAAATTCTTTGTTGGTTTACAA
>MU225221.1:420393-433682 GCA_018584345.1 Thuja plicata | reverse complement strand
GGTAAATCAGACTACCTACAAATCCATGATTGGTAAACTTCAATATGTTGTTCACACTAGACCTGATATTGCATTAGCAGTTGGTATTGTTGCAAGGTTTTCAGCTAATCCTAGAGAGAATCATTTGGTGACTATCAAAAGGATTCTGAGATATCTTAAGAGTACTAAACAGTATGGATTATGGTATAAGAAAGGAGGAAAATTTGATTTGAAGACTTTTATTGATGCTAATTGGGCAGGAAGTGCTGATGACAAAAAGAGCACTAGTGGTTGAGCGTTATTTCTTGGTAAGAGGTTGGTCTCCTAGACTAGCGAGAAACTGAGTTGCATCTCTTAGTCTACAACAAAGGTAGAGTTATATGTTGCTACAATAGTAAATTTTTCAAATATCATATGGCTCAAACAACTGTTGTCAGGTATGAAGGAGGAAATTAAAGAACCAATTATTATCTACTGTGACAACACTAGTGCAATTAACATTTCAAAGAACCCCATGAGGCATACTAAGACTAAGAATATTACAATAAAGTATCATTTCTTGAGGGAATTGGTTCAAGACAAGGAAGTAAGGTTAGAATATGTGAATATTAAAGAAGAAATTGCAGACATATTCACAAAATAGTTACCTAAGGATGCATTCTTGTATCTTAGAGGAAACCTAGGGGTAATCCCCCTAACTGAGGCTCACTAATGGACAGATTAGTGATGCATCAACCGAGCTACATAAAAGACTTAACATGTTGATGCAGATTGTTAGAGCTTATTGCATATGAATCAGTACATCAGGTACACTACAATTCATCGGATAGTGTCTTTGGCATTGGTTGTCAAAGAGGTAGAAATTATTGATGTCATGCCAAAGAAATTATTAAGGGAAAGATTATTGATGATAGAGGGAGAAATTTTATCAGAAACAAAGATTGATGTAAGAGAGATAAATCAATATTTCAGTGATTGTGAAGACAGAGGGAGTTTTCTGGATGAGAATCAGAATGAAGCTAAGGACATTAATAAAATTTAATTCTTGTTACTATGGCTCTATAATTCTTTGTATTGTGACATGTTGTGTTTCCATCAATGCCAAAGAGGGAGATTGTTGATGATAATTATTCAATTGTGTATTTTCATTGATGTTTACACAAATATAGTGATGTTACACAAATGTCTATACCTAAATCGAGCACAGTCAGTGTATGCCATGTTCTCTCAGGCATTGAAGAAGACCACAGTGATTTTTAGTTCTAACCGAGTTCACTTGGGAAATACAGTAACGGTCGGGCATTGAAGGATTTCAGTGTTAACTGAGTTATGCATTTAGTGTCAGTCGACTAATACCAGTTTACACATTATGTTTAATTGGTTATATGCAGCTGACAAAATTAAGTTTTATTATTTATTTGGAAGGTTATTCAAGCTGACTTGACAAGGCTTATCATATTTATACAAGGTCAAGTTTGGATTGAAAGCGTGTTAGTGGAAGTAATAAGTAGAAATATATGGTAGAGTTTTGATATGAAGAGTGAAGGCAAAATCAGATGGGATTTCAATTAAGGACAGTTCATTTAGACGGAGCTGCAATAGAATATTTGATCAGTAAGGATCCAATTTAAAGCCAGAATAGAGATCTGAATCAACAAAGATAGTTGCTTCGTCAACCAGGTCAATCCATTGTTACTCTCTAACAATTGTAGCAGTGATCCAAATCTCTTTATAGAGTAGAATTAATAGTCTTTCATAAATCCTCTCACAAGGTGACATTTCTACATTGAAGTGTTTGAAGACCTCTAACAAGGCCATTCCTTACAGGGTGATTAAATCCTCTAACAGGGTCACACCTAACAGTGTATTTTGTAACCTTTAACAAGGTTGGCTCCTAACATGGCTCACTTCAGAAGAGTGAAAAACAGTAACTAGTTGCAATTGGTGGTTTTCCCAAATTGGGTTTCCACGTTAAATCTTGGTGTCATCTATGTACATGTTATTTTCTTTATGCTTTATGTTTCTACACTTAATCACTAAAGAATAATCACAACTAATATTTTAAGATTGCTTTGTTTGCCGAGTAACAACATAATATCTTTGTTAACCGAGTTACAGTGATAAGTTTGATTAAGACATCTAAGGGACTTGGATTTGTTTTTGTGGTAACTAATTCACCCCTCCCCTCTCAGTTACTCAACTCATTTCCAACATAACTTTGTATATTTTGCCTTATCAATCTTGGATTCTTGGAAGGATACAATTTTTATTTTGAGTTAAGATTGTCTTAACAAGCACTAGTATCTTTCTCTTCGTTACAAAAGTATATGTCAATTTCTTTTGATCTTCCTTCCTGCATTTTTTGACCTTAATTTCTCTTCTAAATTTGTTGCTTTTTCTTCCTTTTCTTGAATTTTGTATTTGGCAACGTGAAAGGACAAAATCATTATTTTTGTTTTTAGGGAAATATTTGAAATATGATTAAATACTATTTTTCCCAATCAGAATTGTCATACCTAATCTGTAGAACACAGCCTTATGGAAATCAAATTTCCTATCAATCTTTGCCTATTCAATTGCATTAGGCAAGAAATCGAGCTGTGACACAACTCTTGTTCTTTAATATGATAATTTAGAACCTTTCTTTGATTCTTTTAATATTTGCTAAGAATTTTTAATATTTCACCTCCTAATATGCACAATTGGTTTCTTGGGATTCTAAGCACCAATATTAATTTATCTTCGAGAATTGGGCAAAATGGGTTCAAGTATGCCAATGTCCCACTTGTTAATGGAAATGTGTGTTGGACAAATATCCTTATTTGCATTTCGTCTTATTCTCCCTATCATCTCATCTTGACTTTTGGTATCTGAGTGTCATAATAGGAGGATGTTGAGTTGTTCTGAATAAAAGATTTTTGTTTTAAAAAAACGAAAGTATCGGTACTTGTTCAGTACTTTTAAAGCATATAAACGGAAGAACAATGAGAATTATAGGCAGACAGAAGAAGAACAAAGAAACTGCATAATATTTTCAATAATTTTAGGTATAATAGTTTTTAATGAGACTTGTAATTCATCAATGGAAAAATACTGTAATGCATACCCACAAAAGATATTTGTCTGTCGTTGAAGATGCTTTCCAACTGACAAGATTAAATAACTCTCCAAGATTGTTTTCTATGGCAATAAAAGAAAACCTGGTGTTGGTATTCTATACTTAGTGGAGTTGACGAAGCCAATGCATTGGATTGTTTAATTAAGAAATCATAATTGTATAAAGCAAGAAGCATGAATATATATATATATATATATATATATATATATATCTCTATCTCGAAGGGTTATGTTTATGCAGGTGATGGGTGGGCACGGCAGATTCATCATTCAATTGAGAGAATAAAGTGTGGGGCCAAAAGCGTTGAAAGGTGGTAACAGATTTCACATGTAGAAGATATATAAAACTCACAGTAAATTCATAAGTTGTTACTCCTACAAAACAGTGCAACTTGTTTATTTTCTCATTTTCCTGTCATTTAGACTTTCAACATGTATTGTGTTAAGGCTTAAACACTGAATTATCAGTTGTTAGATTGTGAAATTTAGTTCATCAACACAGTCATTGTTCACGTGAAAGATGACGTAGTTAGAGAGTAGTCATATGAAGAGAAAAGTTAGGGTTGTTGAGTATGGGAACTTGGAATCTATGCTCAACAGCCCATGTCAGTTTAACGCTATGCGGGATAATGGAAGGCATCTATTCTCACTTGCATGTTCTTTACATTTTACTATGGTCAACTCTGAGAGTAGATTTATGGGGGAATAATGGTGCATCTTCATTCTGTATGACTACTAATGGATTAGAATCGTGTATCTTGCGAATGTGCTCAACTACTCTCTAATTTGTGTAGTATTAAATCTCTTTAGTGGTAACTTAGTATGGTATACAATAACTAATAGTATGGGGGTTTATATAGAAGAAGACAAGTGGTAGTAAATATAAAATTGTTTGTCCAAGGTACTAATAAATGAATTTTTATGGGGTTAGTTTCAATTAGAAATTATGAAAAAGCCATGTGATCCTAAATAGTTAATGTGATTAGTGTGGTTTCATTTGGCAGACATGATATTAAAGGAATAAATAATGGGTTATATGATTGTTCTTTAAAGTAATGATATAATAATAAAATATGTCATAAATTTGATGGTCATGAAGTATGATGCACTCTCATGTGACTTTATAAATGAATAAATCATTACCATGTTGTTATGATAGTACATTTGGTGAGGTTAACTAGTGCTATATTCTATTTTATGTGTGTATAAATTTATGTTCAATAATGATTCTTTATGTGTGCTCATATGCTATACTATGTTGTCATGGTCTAGCTAGTAATAGGTGAAAATATCTATATATATATATTTTTCTATTGGTTAGAGATTTGAATGATTGAAATGTTAAGGTGAAGCTACATGAAAAACATTCAATTATAAGACATTTAGTACTCTTTATTGCTAAGTTTATAATGACACCTATTTACATTTGTAAAAAATATTGACATCTTTAATTAAATATGATTAATAATATAAATAAAAACTACATGTTCAATAGAAAATAAAATAAAATAAATGATGATTAATTACATGTGTCTTGGCCACTTAAAAATGAACCATCAATTTCATTATGAGTATCTATATACTTCAAAAATTTTAAAGGTCTTAACTAAGGGCCCGTTTGGTTGGGGAATTGGAAAATGAAACAAATCATGGTTATCCATAGCCTGGTTATGCAAACCCTGGTTTTCATTTTTTGGGACTGTTTGGTTGCCCTGGAAGATGGATTTGTAAATCCACATTCTCTGTTTGGTTGTCAAACTGAAACCCAAACCTCGAATGTTCCGTCTGGGAGGCCGTCGTCACACAGTTGACAGTAGCCAGCATCCAGATAACACAAAGCTTTTAGGCTGCCAATTGTGTCCGGTAGCTGTCTAAGTTCAGGATTGTGACGAATTTCTAATTTTTCTAACCTAGTCAGATTGCCAAAACTAGCCGGAAGACTGCGCAAATTCTTGCACCAAGACAGATTCAGTTCTTTCAGACTTGAAAGCTTACCGAAATCATCTGGCAGAGAAGAAACACCACATCCTTCCATGTTCAGATAAACTAGGCCACGGCAGTTTCCAACCGTATCGGGCAGGGTTCTGAGTGAGTGACAATTGTGTAAGTCGAGGATCTACAATTGGGTATAGATTATTGTAGCAGGGAGCTTCTCCAGGGACGCACATCCTCTCAATATAAGCACTTTAAGATTCCGAAGACATATCTGTTCAAACATCACGACATCGAGTTTGGTTGCCCGGATCTGACGGGAACATAAAATTTTGTATATTTTACACACATAACCGTGGATTCCAAATTCATTCCACCTCCTGAGGTGGAATTGCGAAATCCACGGTTTTGGCAAAATGGGGTCTTTGAAATCCACATTCCCATTCTAATATATTGCATCCAAACAGAGAATTGCACCCCATAACCGGGTTATGGGCGGCATAACCCGGTTATGGGGTGCAACCAAACGGGCCCTAAGATAAGTTTATAGCATATATTCTACAGGAAGATTGTCAATATATAAAGGTTTTAATGAAATACAGAGTTTAACGAGAGGAAAATGTATAATTAGTTGGATGACTTGATGATGCATACACAAGCCAATAAAATATTTGATGCTGTGAGTAGATTATTCATTCGCATATCATACTCTCGTGTAGGAAAAATCACACATATGGATTCATGCGTTATGGAAAGGAGGAATTGCTAGAAATAATGAGAAAGACGACAGCATATTTCTTTTGCAAGAAGAAAATTGAATGAGACTTTCGAGCATCGGTCGTCATCTTGAATTTATGAAAGCCAAGATCAATAAAATCATATGATACAAGTAGTGTATATGACATGATTGATTTCGAATTCAATATGCACAGTGGGGCCAAAAGCGTGCGGACAGATTTGTAACGTGGTGACAAATTGGTGATATCCATGTAGAAAATATACAAAACTTGAAAATAAATTGATAAGTTGGTATCTATTCAAAATAATGCAGGTTGTCTCTTCTCTCAGTGTCCTATCATTGGCACTTGTATTTTGTTCAGACTTAAGACAGCGAACATAGTAGTTGTTACAGTGGAATTTAGTTTATCAACACAGCCACTGTTCACGTGAAAGATGACGTAGTTAGAAAGTAGCAATATCAAGAGAAAATTTAGGGTTTTTGAGTATGGGAAAGGGTGTGGGCTTCAGCTACAGTCCACATCACTGTTTTAACAGCCCATGCCAGTTTTACACTATGCGGGATAATGAGACTAGATTTCTGGGGAACAGTGGTGCATTTCATTTTATGTGACTATAAATGGCCGGGTATTTCTGGAATCTTCGGTGAGAAGCATCCAGGGTAGCATGCTTATTACTTTGTATGATTCTATATGGTGAATACCATTCAAATTAAGTTACTCCATTTTCATTATCTAAAATGGAGTCATTTGCAAGGTGTGGAAGGAGAATAGATTATGGTTATAGGAGCAAAGATAATCTAGTTATTAAAAAAATTAGGGAAATAGAGTTTTTACATGACATTTTTTTTTTGTTGTTCATTACATTAAGGGTCGAAGAATTATGATATTGCTATTAGGATTCAATTGTGTAGTTTTTTGAGTCAAACTCATTGACCCATGTTTCATTGAAAGAACAAGTTGATGAACGATGTGTAATGGAACATCAATGTGAAGCTATGAGTGATCTTGAGAGAATGTTGAAAGTAGCTTGTGGATTGCGAGAATGACTAAGAGATTGTCCAAGTGACTAAGAAGACCCAAAAGGAAGCCAAAAGGAAACTTTAAACCAACTCGAAAGAATCCCAACATCGGTGCCCTACTAAAGGAGGTAAATCCCGATATGCAATAGTAATAGTAAGTGTAACACTCCAATAGACACCTTCAGACTGCAAATTTATGAGATGAGTGCGCACCATAAAAACATATTTATAGCACACATTTGTTCTGAGTTAAAGTAGCCCACATGGTTAAAGATTTGAACTAAAGCAGCGACAATGGAAGGGAATGAAGCAAATGCTTAGATGGAGACTTTCATTTAACTATTAAAGAAAAGCACTATGTGACATGGAATTACATGGGTTGTAATTTACAATGTTATAGATAAAAAATATTCATCAAAATTAAGTAAAGATGCATTGAGCACATCTCCACAATATATATTGGAAAGGTCCACATTAACACTAACTTCTTTATAATGATGAGTCAAATAACATTCTCTAGGTTGAACAAAAACTAGCAGAAAGTAAAGAGAAAGGAATTTTCCTTTTAAAAATAGGATCGAAATAGTAACCCAAGGAACTCAACCCAAATGCGCATTAAAATAGTCTTTTCATTATAGATGACAAATATCAAACTTCCATTATTTAAAAATCAATAAAGAAGAACAAACAAGACAAGGGCCATTGCTAAGAATAACCCCCACATGATTGACTTTAAAGGAATGTGAAACAAATAATTCTTCAGTGAAATTTTAACAATTTCAAGGCAAATCCCGCGTGGGACCAATTGCTACTAACCTTGTCTTTGAGCACACCTTCATGGGGATCTTTCCTACAAAATTTCCTATCAAGGTAAAAATTCCTAAACACGCGCTTTATAAAAGTTAGGAATGGGAAGACCAATATTTGGGAGTGTTTTATGGGTTATATGTCATGAAACATCACAAGGACAAACTTCCGAGATCACTTAAATGAAGTTGTCATTATTGACTACCATCGAACCTTCAATACTAATAACAAGAAGATGAAATTATGAAAACACGAGAATAATTAAAAAATATTATAATAAATTAAAAACAATACCTTATGCTATGATGAATTTTAACCATCATATTAGATTAGCCTAGGTTAGATTTAGGGAAAGTTTACATTTTCCTTGTGTCATTAAACTTAGTCAAAATAAGAGAGGTATTAAGATCATTACGTTTGATTCAAAGTATACTAGAGTATTTTTATGACAAAAGTGTTCCTACAACCTTTTTTTCAAATGAATGATTGTAAAAGAAAATGATGCAAGATAATTGCTAATGCCTTATTCATCAATTTTAGTTGTACTATGTTATTCTATTTTATTTTAAATTTTTCATATAATTAAAATAATAATTTTATATTATTTTAAATTTGAATTTAAAACATATTTTTAAATTATATTTATTATTATATATTAAATTTAATATTAACAAGTATTCAATATCAATATAATACAAGTTAAATTATACATAAATATACATATTATTAAATAATATTGTAATATATAATATTTTATTATTACAATATATTTTGTACTAAAAATAACTAAACATAATTAGATAACTATTTTAATTTATCATTAATATAATTTATATAGTACAAATTGAATTATCATTTGAATAATATATATTTTATATAATACAAAATATAATATCATTATATTTATTATTATATAATTCTATGCTAAAATTATATTATCATTCTACATAATATTTCATAATAAAAATAATTGTAATTAATAATAAAAATATTTTATATTGTAAAAAATCAATTAAGATTTAAAAATTTAGTACTTTAAATGCCTTCAACAAGAGAAAGTGAGATGAGAAAGAAAGAGATAATATGGAAGATAATTGTATATAGAAAGGTATTCAAATTATATAGTATAAAATAGTCAAATAGAAAATGAGAGAATGATATTTAGTATCTAAACATGTCTCACTCTCTATCTTCCTATACGTCAATGTATCGAGAGAATTTATATATTAGTTGTCACTAAAATTAATTAAACTTATATATTTTGTTTTATTATATTTAATTATAAAGAATTGTGGGAATATAATATATATATTAATTCACGAGAGAAATTTATTTTATCAAAAAATATTTATAAATTCATATGATTTTTCAAATATAACAATCTAATTGAAAGTACAATATATTATTATTCTTAAATTCTCTTTTTATCGTAAAAAAAAAATATATATTAAAAAAATTTAAGTAAAATATGAAGATATTTTTATTTGTTATTGTTACTTTATTTTTGACAAAATATATTAAATCAAATAAGATTTAGATTATTATCAAGCCCCATGTGTAGTAACAAATTTACAACAATTATAAACATAAAGATAGAGGGGGAAACAAATATATAAAGAGCTTTTTTACCTCTTTTCATCCCCCTCTACATGTATCTTTCTCTCTCTCTCCATCTCATATATAACAACCCCCCTCCATCCATGTATATTTCTATCTCTAATCTAGTATCGCTCTTCCCCCTTTTATCTCTCCATTTTCCTTTCCCTCTTTCAACTTCTCTCCCTTTTGCAAACATAACATGAGCTTGTTGGTAATGAAGCCAAATTATCAACCTCATTCACACATATTTTTTTAGTCAAGTTTGGATCTAAATATGTGAATGCATAGTTGTTTTGAAGCTATCAATTCTCCATTGAATCCTTTGTTGCACAAAATAATAATTTTCTCATATACTACACAAATGTATGCAAATAATAGACCAATTTTTTTTCTAAATGACTTTTCATACCTCTTCAGCATACCCATTCAACGCCAAAATACGATTGCTAGTTTAACTATATTCAAATAACTGTTAAAATAGATTTTGTCCTCGCTTTCTTTCGCTTTATACAATTGTTATATTGAATTGTTGTATTGAAGAGGCTACGAAATCAAAATCGATGAAATGCACACTATTTCACCAGCAATTTCTCTTTGGCTGACTTCCAGGGCGGTTTGTAAAGTATTCATATTCAAATCTAAATTGCGGTCATCAGCGAAAGCTTTGCAAGTTGAGCAGTACATGCCAAGATTTTCTTCCACTTCTAGAAATTTCAGCATATGCGAGTTGACTGCCTTCTCATTCTCAACAACCAAATTTGCCAATTTTGCCAAAACGATATGAAAGCATGTTTCTTCAGTACGGCAAAGGAATAGCAATGTCTATATAAAAATCATTAAATAACTAAAGTCAATGGTTTGCTGCTTTATCAATACCTACTGTTTTGATTGCCGTTTCTGCATGCCAATGCATTAAGCAACTTTAAAATTATTAAGTTTCCCACGGACGCGGATGGAACTCGGTAAATTAGAGTTCGGTTTATAATTTTTTTTTTTGTTTTGAAGGAAGATTTTATATATGCTTAAGTTGGTTTCATTATCTTATATTTTTCCTTTTGAGAATTGAGAATTAAAGGGTATCTAGCGCGTTTGGTTGCACCCCATAACCGGGTTATGCAGCCCATAACCCGGTTATGGGGTGCAATTCCTTGTTTGGTGACCTCTAAATTGAATGCAAATATGGATTTGCAAATCCCCATTTGTGCAAAAATGTGGATGTCCAAATTCTTGCTGAAGAGGTGGAATGACTTTCATCTCCATGGTTTTCATAGAGATTAAAGCCATTTTAACTTCGCCGTCGGGTCCAGTGCACTCCAAGGTTTGCATGATTAAATTGGTTTATATATCTTGTCGGGTCCGGAGCACTGCGTCGATTTAACTGTTGGAATGTGGATTTACAAATCCATCTTCCAGGGCAACCAAACAGTCCCAAAAAAGCATAATCGGGGTTTGCATAACCAGGGTATAGATAACCATGATTTGTATTATTTTTCAATTCCCCAACCAAACGGGCCCTTATTTCTTTAGTTAAGAATTAAGATTCAAGAATAAAGATTGAGGGTACTCATTTGTTATGAATGATATCTTTTCAATTAAGTATCTAGGAGTAAAAGGTATTCATTTTGTCAAAGTTGTTTGGAACATGGTCTTGACCTCATTTTTTATATCATATCTACCCTACAAATTAGAATCTTGTTGGAAAGACTTCCATTCCACAAAATTATTTTGAATATAATCTTGATTTCATCTCTTATATCATTTATTTAGCAATTTGAATTGTAATAAAAGATGTAATAAAAACATACCATCACATATCATTAAACTTACCAATTATACTCAACCAATTAAATTAAAAATCTCAGTCATTAACTGTACTCAAACAATTAAATTAAGGTAAGTAATCTCTTTTCATCTTCTACAACATAATGGTAACTTGAAGGTTATGTGGCTGCTAGGGGACAAATGTTTGGCCGACTGTGGAGGAACCGAATTAATAATAATATTGATAGTTTCAATGCAGATGGTCATGGTAGGTGTCGGTGAGGCTCTGCAACGTGCCGGCAACTTGTATATAACTTTATTCTTTGAGAATTTCAAGAAATAGTAGAGGAGTTAATTTAGCTGACATTATATTAGAAAGAAGGCTTGTCATCAGCCATTAGTTCCAAAATCATGGCAGCTGTCTCTGCACTTTATTTCTCCTCTTTCACAATAGACAAATATTGTTCTCGGCCCTGGCTAAGGTGGGTATTACGCGTTAAATTGGTAAGATATATGATTAGAGAAAAAGGGTAGATAATCCTGTTTCACAACGTATTTAGAGAATCTATAATTACGCTAGAGTGCGCGGGAAGCTTTTGGTTTAGCGAATGTTAAAAGTTCACTTGTTTCTCCTCTTGATTTATGTAGTGGGAATGAGGATTCGTTGAATATGGTCTGAGAGATTATAAGGATTCTTCACTAGAGAATTAAATTCGAAGATAAAATGTCTTGAGATTGTCTTATGAAGAGTTAAATTTCAGGTCATTGGACTGTTAGCGCATGCAACTGCCTATATTAACGATGAGTGCATATAGTTCTGCTCTTTTAATCATGCATCTGAAATGGTGGTCTTTGTCATGACTTAGTGTAAGTATAAGTTGCATGCTCCACTTTTGTATAAGCTAATTAAGGAGGACTGTCAATTGACTCTTTATGCCTTTTTGTAAAGAAAGTGACGGTGCGGAAACACTTTCCTAACGCCAAAAAAATGCCAGGAAAATAAGCGACTGTAATTTAAGCCACAGAGATATGCAAGTAAATTAAAAACATGTGGAAAACCATACATAGGTTACACAGATATAATGTGGGAAAACCCTTTCAGGAAAAAACCCACCACTCAAAACCCCGAGCAAACTTTTGTATTACCGTAAAGAATTTACATTCAAGACTCGGGATTTCTTACAGGCTCAGATTGCCTTTACAATCTACCTTATTTTTCAACCACTTTCTTAAAACGAATTCTTGCAGCCATTAAAACATACTGCAAATCGTTTCAGAATTCAGTACACAAACGGTTACTGGCAAAACGGTTTGCCAACCGTCACTCAGATCTTTCCATTTCTCCCTTCGGCAATTTTTTCTCCGTCGGTATTGATTTCTCCCTTCGGCACTTTTGCCTCCGTCAAGAGTGGTCTTGCCCTACGGTGATAATGCCTCCGGGAGTGGTCTTGCCGTACGGTGATAATACCTCTAGGAGTGGTCTTGCCGTACGGTGATAATGCCTCCAGGAGTGGTCTTGCCGTACGGTGATAATACCTCCGTTGAGAGTAATCTTTCCATTTGGTAATAATACCTCTGGGAGTCTTGCCGTATGGCGATATTGTTCACCGGCTGCGATTCATCTCCTCACCACATGGTGAGATTGCCTCCACCATACGGTGGTCTTGCCGTACAGTGAGACACATCCACCGACGGTGGACTCAGGTACTTCGTTGGATCTTTAACAATCTCCCACTCGACAAAGTCCGGAGTCACTCAACGAGGCTAACAGGTGTCAGGGGCACCAAGCCCCATGGAATTTGCGCACCATCTTAACTTAGCTGTGTGTGTTGGCTTTGTCAATGCATCTGCAACATTTTCTAGAGTACCAACATTTTCTAGATTCACCTTTCTGTCTTCAACCATGTCACGCACAAAATGATATTGTATATCAATGTGTTTTGTCCTGGCATGGAAAGTAGGATTCTTTGCCAAACATATTGCACTCCGACTGTCACAAAAAATTGTAATTTTTCCTGCATCATAGCTGACATCAGAACACAAACGCTTAAGCCAAACTGCTTCTTGACATGCACGAGTAGATGCCATATACTCTGCCTCAGTCATCGACAACGCAACCACACTTTGTCGCTTGCTCATCCAATTGATAGCACTACCATTTACCATGAATGCATATCCACTGGTGGATCTTCTTTTATCAATGTCCCTAGCCCAATCAGCATCCACATAACCTTGAATACTAACCGATCTATTTGAGCCAAGTGAGTCACCTTGATAACACAATGCGTACTGTGATGTACCCTTCAAATATCTCAGAATTCTTTTCACAGCATCC
>MU225221.1:392632-412660 GCA_018584345.1 Thuja plicata | reverse complement strand
TTGATCTTTGTTGTAATAAATATATGTTTTTCATTTTTCTTTTCTCCTTTCAAAAAATTATTAATTTTCAAATATATTTTCAACATGTTTTTTAATTAAATTTATTGTCAATTATTTTTTAGTAATGTTATTTTATCATTATTACTCAACAAACATAGTGTTCCATTAAAATAATTTTATTTACATGTTGTAACTTTAAATACTTCTAGCATATCTATCTTAGATCAATCTATGTAAAAGATACCAAAATATATTTTATGAAACATAAGTATGTGAATAGTAGATCAATAAAAAAAATAAAACTAAAGAGAGAGGTTGATGAGAAGTTGCATTGAAAAGTAACTCAAGTTGAAGTATGGCCACAATGCAAATAATCATTATGAAAATTTGTATATGATTTAATGATATAAATTATATTATATATTTAGTGTATATATCATAAAATTAATCTATAAAGAGTATGTCCAAATATATCCTTGTTAGGGGAATGGTAGGATTAGAATCATGTTTTAAATGGAAATAAGTCTATGTTGTCTACTTTATTTATTATAGAATTTTTTGTTTTTCTTTCTCTTATAGTGCTCCATTGTAGGTTACATCTATCATCTGTAAGTGTAATAACTATTTACATAGAGAGGTGTTATAGAGTTAAGCTAGCTTTGGAAGTAAGAGTCATGTACACAAAAAAATAAAAATAAAAATAAAAATATCACATAACAAGTGAAATAAATTTCACTTTTCCTTCTTTTTTTTTATGACTTACTTGTTCGTAAATCTATATCTCAAGGCTGCATAAATTATGTGACTTATATTCATTATTATTTTCTTCTTTATAATAAAATAAATTTAGGAAGCTAGTAATAATTTTTATTTTAAAAAACTAAAAAAATCTTCAACATTTTTTTATAATTTAACTTATTGCTTGTAACTAATTTAAGTAATGTTAGTGCATTATTATTACCCAAATAAAAATAGCCGATTCAATAAAATAATATTGTTTACATGTTGCAACTCTATATACTACTAGCATATCTATACTAGATAAATCTGTAAAAGACACAAAATTATATCATTTCAAAGGTACCTATTTTATATTAATTCATTATATAAAAGTGGAATAAAATGAGCCTATGGAGGATGATATCCCTTGACATTTTTTACATAGATATATCTAAGAGTCTCTTTTGCCTTTTCAAAAAATGGCTTTTCCCCATACTTTGTATTTGGCAAGAAATCTTTTGTTAATCTTTCTAGTAGTGCCCTACTCAAATTAATATAGTTGTAAACTTTTATATATGATTTCTCCGAAAAAGGATTAAAGGTTTTAAGCTTCTAACATAAAATCAAGTCTAATATTACTCATTTTTTGGGACTTATGAATAAATACATATTCTTAACAAGTGCCACTAGAGACTGAGTATTTGCCTTAATAATAATAATAATAGCTTATGGCTATTTTTTGACTTTTTTACACAAATATAATTAGATTGATTGATTTATTAGGAGTCAGATATTATGTTAATAATAATTAGTTAAAAAACAATTATTGATTATTGTAGTTACTAAGTAAAAGTATAACTCATATTAATCACAAGATAATTAATATTATAGTCATTTGATATAGTATTTAAAATCTTATATTGATTTAGAATTATAAATATTTTACTTTTTCTTTTTCATTTTGCAAATTTAGGATAATTAATTATTAGTATTTTCAATCAAATTAATAAAAACAAAAAAATAAAATTACACCTTATAAATGTACATAAATTGTTTTTAATTTTTAAAAAGAATTCAAATAATACCAAGATTTAAAAAATATATAATTAAAAATATCAATTAAATTATTTTTCTTAAATATAATAGACTAATTATTACTTTTTTTAAATAAAATAATTCATACATAAATAATCAATATAATATATTATAAGATATTTAAAAAATATAACTGTAAATCAAACTTTAAATACTTCACATAAATTAATTATTCTAATAAAATATAATTTCTTTTATTGAAAAAATAATTATTAAAATGAAAATAAATTACATCATTTAATTAGAAAAACAAGATCAAACTTCATATATCAAATTGCTAATACGGTTAACTTATTTTATAAGAAGCCTTCGAAAAAGGGGTCTTAAGAACTACTATGAAAATCAATTTAGATATTTTTATGGCACCTTACATTATATCATTTGCTATCAAGAAAGCATGGTTGAAAATTACACAGATTCATAGATTCTAACCAAATTAGAGATCTTGACTAGATAAAAAATCTATTAGTAAAAAAAGTATTAAACAAATAAAAAGTCATTAGAAATATATTATATACTTTCTATATTTATAATCAATTAAACTTCCAAAAAAAAATCTTTATTAAATTTTCTATTTTCACTTATAATTTTAGATGCAGTTTATAGCATTGATAAACTATTTTAATGTATCCATAAATATCCAAACATAAATATTAAAAAACATTACTGTACTCTTCATGACTCCTAATTTTCTTAACTGATTATTATTTTCACATACAATATTTTAGACTACACTTTTTTAATTCTATAATTTACTTTAAATTTAATATACATTATTTCTATTGCTCAAATTTATCTAAATCTTCTTTTCCTACTGACTTTAACTACTACCGATTAGAAAAGGTAAGGGTTGATGAGTTGATAGTAATGCCTTCACAGCTAGCAATGTTGTGATAGTATGTTCTTTGTCTTGTTAGTTAAATGTGGTTTTGTATGATGCGAAGTATCCTCCAATTTCAACCTGGACGCATGACACACGTGTGGACAAGAACCAAATGCTAAATTCAACCACCCTTTATTAATTGTTTGAGACAATGTGTCAGCCATTGCAATTTAAAGTAAGAGTGTTATCACACAAGTATATGGTAGAGCTTATGCCCACACTAACATTAACTACACTTGAACTTTTGATTTTAGTTTGCATTATGACCAAATTGAAATTGAACTTTTTCTTAGTAAGCCTAACTTCATTCATTTAGAACACTACTTGAAGTTCTAAATCTACTCCACTAAGGTGTTTAAGTAAGTCAATATCTTTTGATCAACATTTCTTTCTTATTGTAGTTGGTTTTGTTTATTTCTATTATATATTTAACAATTTCATTCTATTATAAAACATGAAGTGAAATGTGGGTGATCTAATATGGATAATGAAATTCAACATATTACTAAGAGTGTGGATGACATTAAATTTTCTTTATTATTGATTTTAAGAAGTGTTGAATTAAATGATATTCCAACATCTTCACATTCAAACTAATGATGAAAATATTTCAATAGTTTTTTTAAGCATATTTTGGTGGAAGAAACTATTACCATATGATAAGAGAATCTCTTGTTGAATAAGTGACGTAGGTAGAACTCTCCTATGCATTGTGACCTCAAAAGTTAAACATAAAAAAATAGAGACTCTCTGTTACTAATGTTAACACTCAAATCACAAAAATTCTGCAAATACATTTTTTTTTACAAAAAAAATTAGCATTTTCCTTGTCCTCTCTTTCTCTCATTGCTACTACCCAATATGTAACCTCACTCCTTGCTAGCTTCTCTTATATTTATTAATTGACAAATATCTTCATCATTTTTTATTCCTTTATTTATGCACATTCCTCTTTCCATTCTATAGTTGGTTGGGTTTATATTTGAACACCTCTGTCTTTTCCCTTTCCTTTTGTCAGTAACCTACCCCATATGATTAGGAGTCAAATATTTTCTTTTAACTACCACACATGTTATCATTTCCAAGGTTGATATATATTGCATTTCAATGAGTTGTTATTTATTTTGTTTGCTTCAATCTTCCCATGCCGCTTCAAATTCATCGTGCAATCCTCTTAGAAGTTTCTACATTCCTTTGGTTAATGTCGATGCTCTATCTTCTCCACTATTTCTCTCTATTCTTCTCACCCTTCTGTGACCTTCCACATCAATAAGGAAGATAGATAAATACTTGGATTTTAATTAAAAATTTAGTAGCTGATTAGGATTCAAATTCAAATGACTTGTATTCTAATATTGCCACCAAAAAAAATTTCAAAAAGATTTGATTCTCAAAGAGTGAGTGAATTTCGATTTGGCATTATAAAAATATTTTTTTGGCAATAGAAATAGTAAGTTTGCAGAATGTAGTTCTATGTTTTTCAATCGTATTTTCTTGAAACTTGATAACATTTTTTTCAACAATGATGTTTTGTGCATATCTTGCAAGAATCACATCCACAAGGCAACTTTGAGGAAGTCAAAAATTCATATGCCATGTCTATGCTTCCAAATTTGCATACACGTATACCCAAGCAATTGTAACTACAACATCTAAAAAAAATTCTATCCTTTACAATTTGATGGATGTTGATGTCAAATCTTTCACTTAACAAACCATAAAAATAATATTTAAGGTTACATTTGACTTTGTTATCACAACCAATAGAGAACTAAAGCCATAGATAAACCAAACAAACTACATAATTTTTATTGTTTTGGTTTATGTTGATCTTCGATTCACCTGGGATGCTCCTATATCAGACATGTTGTGCGTGAAAAGTTTTGTGAATATTACGCACAAAATAGAGTTAGGTAATTGGACTACCCTTTTAAGTTGTAAAAAACCTACAATGAACTCCACTACCGAGGTAGATAGAGATAGCCTCTTCCAATACTTAGCTGGGACACATGCTGACCTCCTCTACAAATTGTGTCCTCTTCTCCTCTTACCTCTCATAGACTCATGTCCACAATATTCCAACCTCCTCCACCAATAGCTTTCTATTCTTTTCCTCCAAATACTCTCTAATCTCCTCTCCTTATCCATAGAATCTTGCCCACAAAAAATTGACCACCTTCATCAATATCCTACAACATCCACAAAATGCTCTACATGTCAAAAATCAATACCCATATCTGAACCTGCAATTGTGTTATTTCTTATGTTCGACCGTGTAAACAAAGACAAAATGAACTCAACATCTTCATATTTTACCTCATTTTCTTTAAGTGCCCCAAAATCTTCTTCATTCTCATCTTTATCATCTACAACCTTTTCACATTCCACTATTATATTCATATCTTATGCATCCTCTTCAGTTACCACAGCTACAATTTTCTCTACTATTGCACCAAAAATGTGTTCAATCCTCTTGATCTCTTCTTCAAGAACCTCTACCTATTCATTAGGTTCATCATTGAACATTGGACCTTTATGCATCGTTGGAGAATCTATCTCAACCTTATGCTCATCTACTACATCCACGTCCTCCAAAGGATGTTTCTACACCACTACAAATTTCATTTTTCTCAACTCCTACTTTATCTCGCCTCTTGCCTCAATTTCTATGATTCCCTCTCAAACAGAGTTGTCCATATCTTCTTCCCCCCTTCTCCAACATAAGGATCATCAAAACCAAACCAATCACAAACCCATGCTTCTAATTTATTTTATCTATCAATGGCTTCAAGTATTTGCAACTCTCATTACATTGCAATACTTCTCCACACCTACACTAGTCTCTTGAGATCCTCTCGGGATATCATCAATTCACTCTCTTCATAACATCAAGATCTCAATCAAATAGGAATTTACACATGTACATTGATTATTTTGAGCCTTCTACAATTGATTCACACTCTCAAGTGTGAACTACCTCATTATCAAAGATGTATTCATACACTCTTCACCTGAAGAGCCTACAACAAGTTGCCCCATGGTCAACACTCTACCTATGCACTCACAACCTCTATCTCTGATACTTTTTGATGCATTTAGAACACTCATTTGTCTTGCAACCTCAAAAATTAAACATAAAACAAACAAAAAATCTCTATTATTAGTTCTAACACTCAAATTGCAACAAAATTTGCAAAAAATACTTTTTACAAGATTTTGTCCTTTTAATTGACCTTTCTTTCTCTTATTTCTTCTGTTCACTATTCATCCTCCCTCGTTCATTGTTAGATTCTATTGTCTTTATTAATCAACAAAGATCCTCATTTATTTTCATTCCTTTATCTATACACATTCCTCTTTCCATTCTACGGTCAATTAGGTTTTCATTTAAACCCATTTGTCTTTTCCTTTTCCTTTTTTCAACAACCTACCACATATTATTGGGAGTCCAACATTTTCTTTCAACTACCACACATATTACTACGCTTTCCAAGGCTAATTCCCATTAATATATATTGTATTTCAATGATTTGTTATTTATTTTGTTTTCTTCAATCTTCCCATGCTACTTCAAATTCATCTTTCACTCCTCTTAGTGGTTTCTACATTCTTTTGGTTGATGTCATTTCTCTATCTTCTCCATTTTTATCTCACCCTTCTATGACCGTCCATATGGCTAAGGAAGATAGAGAAATACTTGGATTTTAATTTCATATTTAGCAACTGATTAGGTTGCCAATCAAATGACTTATATTCTTTTATCGCCACCAAAAATCATTGCAAGAAATTTTGGTTCTCAAATAGAAAATAATTTTTGATTTGGCATTATAGAGATCTTTTGGCATTACATACAACAATAGAAGTTGACAATGGATTGAATAATCCATCTTTATGATTGCCAATTGAATTTTCTCAAAACTTGATAACATTTTTTTTAACAATTCTATTTTGTGTATATATTGCAATCATCACATCCAAAAAGTAGGTTTGAGTCAATGAAATAGTCACATGTCCTATTTGTGCTTCCACATAATTTACATGCACGTATACCTAGGAACTTGAAACTACAACATCTAACAAAATTTTGGTCCTTTACAATTTGATGGATGTTCATAACAAAGATTTCACTTAATAGACCAACAAAAAAAGATAAAATCTGGTTACATTTAACTTTCTAATCACAACCAATAGAGAACCGAAGCCGAATCCAAACCAAACAATTTTTTTTTTTTGGTGATACTGATTTTTATTTCACCTAGGATACTCTTGTATTAGACATGCCAAGAAGGTAATTTTTTGTGAATAGAACTCTTAAAATGGAGTTAGGTAACTATGAACCAACCTTTTAAGTTCTAAACAACCTTAAAAAATGTCTATCATTGAATTAGACAAAGATAGATTCTTCCTCCACCTCTTCCAACACTTTGTTGGATGTTGCCAGCCCCCTCTTCCAAGTGTGTCCTCTTCTCCTCTTTCCTCTTGTAGACTCATGTCCATTGCAGTATAACCTCCTCCATGAATAGATTTCTATTCTTCTCCTCAAAATACTCTCTACTCTCTTCTCCTTCTTTATAGAATCTTTCCCACCATTAATCAAACACCTCCATCAATATCCTATGGTATCCATAACATGGTCTACATGCAGACACTCAACACCCATATAAAAATATGCAGTGAAATTCTCTCTTACTTTCAATATTTTAAAGAAATGTGAATTGAACTCAATGCCTTCATATTTTACCTCATTCTCCTTTTTTCCCCCAACATCCTCTTCATTCATCTCTTTATCATAAGAAATTTTTTTGCATTTCATTGATGCAACCATATCTTCTTTGTCCTCTTTAGTTAGCACAACTACAATTTTCTCTACTGCTACACTGAACAATTGTTCATTCCTCTTGATCTCTTCCTCAAATGACTCTTTCTCTTTATAAAGTTCCTCATCCAAAACTGGACCTTTATGCATCACTAGATACTTTATCTCAACCTTATGACCATCTACTACATCCATTTTCTCCAAAGGACATTTCTCCACTCTGGTAAATTTCCATTTTCTCATCTCTTATTTTATCTCCTTCAAGACATCTTGTGCCTCTTTCCCTAATCTATATGCTTCCCTCTTAAAAAAATTCATTCATCTCTTCTTTCTCCCTTTCTTGAATATAGGAATCTTGAAAACCCAACCAATCACAAATACATGCTTCTACTTTCTTTTCTTCATCAATGTCTTCAATTCTCTCTATCTCCCATTGTTACAAGGCTTCTCCACACATACGGGTGTGTGCACTAAGTTGTGGACCAAAAAAGTGGACACACCTTTAAAAAAATTTCAAATTTTCAATAACCCAATTGGGTTATTGAAAATTTAAAATCGTTCTAGGCTTGGTAAACCAAGCCTAGAAAATATTATAAAAAATTGTGTGTGCCTCAAAACCCGATTGGGTTATGAGACTCATTGAGTTTCTAATAACCCAATTGGGTTATGAGAAACATATCAAAAATAGAATAGATCGCGGCTTAGGCCATTTCTAACGCCTAAACCACGTAGCAGAAGTGTGGAGGAGGGTAAACAACAGAAAAAAACAATCATGCTTCTAAGAAAACATGATTTAATCAAGATTTTCAACCAATGACGACCCATAACAAAGGTAAGTTTGTTTTTTTTTGTTGTTTTTTGTAATTGTAATCAAATGAGGTTATTTTATTGATTTTTTGTTTTCTTTTATTAATTTCATTTCAGATTCATCAAACAACCCAAAAAGATGAAAATGAAATGAAAGACCACCCCCCATAGAAGCACCATCATCACCACCTATAAACCCTCAACAACCCTCACCACCCATAAACCCTCAACCACAATCTCCACCCGTAAACCCTCCTCAAAATTCTCCTCCTCCACATGTGTCATTAGGTCATGTAGATGCATCACAAGAGGACCTCGTGCAATGCCTTAACCAAAATAGTGCACAAATTAATAAATTGGTCAATAGGTTGAAGGCTTCTGGTCTTCAACATCACTCTACCCTTTCCACTACATTAGAAAAATGTCCAATAGTGAAAATGAGGTGTCTCAAGAGGTGAAAAAATGGGGTTCATGGAGGGATAGGTGTCGTACATGATATGATGATGGTTTATCCTATGAGGATGTGAAAATAAAAGGCATAGAAAAATGTGACATATGTGCCCTTTTTACCGATCCTAATACTAGCAATTCCCTAGAAGTTAATACAAAATGATTTTCTATACATTGGTGTGTTCATAGGGGGATGAAATCAGATTTTTCGGATAGGTGGTACATGTTATTTGACCAACCACCTTGTAATAATAATGAGGTTCCTTTATATTTTTTGAGGAAGCTATACTGTGAGTTTATCATTGCCGAGAAGACGAATTACTTTGACTTTCGTGAGTTCCAAGGTAGAGGGAGAGGATCTGCGCAGGATACACTTGGAGAACATAGGATTACCCGACCACAAGAGAGGAGGCGTACTGTGAGAAAACCCCTCATTCATATTGTGGTCCCAGTAGTGGTGAAGGAGTCTATGGATATACAGACTCTTCATGCAGCTGCATCATTGACTGATGTCATTATCCAACATGGAACTTAGTTAGTTAGAGAGGATGGATCAGTGCCTATGCCACCTCCATCTTAACCAGATGTGCCATTAGGATCATCCCATTCCACGCCAACTCCATCACCATTAGATGCACCATTAGGATCATCTCATCCCGTATGAGCTTGATTATCATCATATACATTTGCAGGGTCAGCCTAGCCCATTGAGCATATCTGCATCAGTTGTAATGGTATATGTGATGGGGTAGATAGCTAGGCGAGTGCAGATGGTTCGACATCCCATTTTGTGTACATTGCAGAAAAAGATGTCAGGCATCCACTACTAAGGATGTGGCCCTCACAGATGATCTGTTGTCGATGGTGTATTGTTCAGAGCTGACATAGGTTTGTTTAAATTTGTGTTTTGACATGTTATTTTAATTAATTACCTAAATATGTTAAAAGTAAATAAAATTTTATGTATAGAAAAAATCTAAATTGATACATGAATAATCTGCATTGTAGGGTGCAGCTAGTGGTACAAGCACACCAAGGAGTGCTTGTTATAGTACACGTAGACGGGTAGCTCAAACACCTGAGGTAATGTTTTATAAATATTCCTAAAATAGAAAACTAAGTTATTTTGAAAATATCATATCTTAATAATTTGTATGGTGGTAACTTAGTGTATGTGTTGAGTGTTGTTTTGACACAAGCTAACTTGCTAGGATTTTGAGATTCGATTTCCTCTCTTGAAAGAACAACAAGGTTATTCCCAAGGTTCTCTGAGGTTGGGTCACAACCTGCTTGGTTACTCAGTTGAAGATAAATGTGATTGTTCACGAGGAGATCTTTGTTGGTATGTTCAAGACATCAAAATGCAAAAATATTTTAGTTCTCTTTTGGTATTTTCCATTTTAACATATATGGGTGTTGTAAATAAAATGCAATTTTGTGTTTTCAAAATGTGGATTTTCAGAATTTAAAGACATAATTTAAAGAGAGAATAGAGTAACGAGAAGTAAAACAAATGAATAAAAATGAAATCCTATGGACATAAACCATTGTAAAAACCTTCCTTGAAAATTGAATGATGAGAGAGATTTGGAGTAAACCAACGAGGCATAAATCAGACCGAGTCACAATTCACTACCCCATAGATGCAAGCGTTTGGAGAGAAGACGTATTCACTCATGCAAGATATTCAAAATTGATCAAATTGCGAAGCCACCAAGATGTGCGTACCCACGAGATAGATTTATCATTAAGCCCAAAGATGATCTCTTCCACGCATTCGTCACAACAAGGTAAAGAAAACAACAGCAAACTCCAACTAAAAGAAACACGAATTCGAAGCATAATAAACAAGAGGCTATCTGAAAATAATGAATAATGCAAGCATACATTGAATAATTTCGCATGGGTAGCAGAAATTCACACACCACGAATGAAGCACCAAATGTATATCTTTATTGTATTAAGATTTTGACCCTTTACATTGCTTTTGTGATTACAATATATAGAAGTCCATCCATAACTCTGAATTCTGAATTTAGGGCATCAGAGAGAAAAAATAAATTAAACTAAAACTTTACTAGAAGGGAAACTATTCTTAACTGACACTAGATAACTTGCATGGATCTATGAACCCATTTACAATCAGTTTTCTCGTGCAAGGAGGGTCAAACTTGCCAAGAAGAAAGAGAAAAGAAGAAGGGGTTTCTTTAGCAAATTTGGAGTCTTCTTCTTGTTTTTCGAAGTCTTTCTTGGAATATTCATCTGGAAGCTCATCTGACGGTGGAGATTGATAGGGAACCCTTAGTTCTTTCAGAATGAACTCAAGCTGACCATCAATTAGATCTGGAGTTCAATTGGTGTGGAAAAACGTGATCTCACTGGGAACACCCAGTTTTTCAGACCCTGACCTCAACTCTGAAACATTTCTAGTGTCAAAATATTTTAAGTGTTTATTATTGAAACCTTGGTCTAGAGTTCAGACTTGTCAGAGGCTGAAAAGGCCGAAAACTCCGTAGGGCGAAAGGCTGAGTCATTGACGGGGCCGAAAGGCCAAAAATTCTGAAACCATCCTTAGAAAATATTCAAAACTGTTCTGTGACCCAAAGGGTCATTTTGGGAATACTTCAAGGTGTGCAGCCCGGAGCCTTTGTATGATCTCTTGGAATTCTTCATATTTTATCTCCTTCCTTTTAGCGTTGTTAACTTTCTATTCTTTCTTTTTCTTGAAGGTCGTTAGCTCAGAAGTGAAGAATTGAATCTCTTCTACGTGATTGGCCATCTTCATCATCTCTTCCTTTGAATAAAACAATTCTTGCAGGGCATCCTAGGTCCCTGTACCTACTACGATGTCCCTGAATTGTTGGACCACTTCTTTGGATGGCCGTAAGACATGTTTATCTTCATCTGGATACAGATTAAGGCCGATCCCTATAAAGAAGATATCTATTTCTTCCACCCATTCTAGGACCTCTTTCTGTTTATCCAATATCAAAGAATGAAATTTCTCATAAATGTTAATTATCTTGGTTATGCGCTTGATCCAAGCCTCAAATTTGTCTAGCACTTCACCTTCATATATCTTTACCAAGATTTGGAAGCGTTGTTTTCTAATAATCTGTAAATCTTGGAGAGTGGCTCTCCATTTTCTTATCTCAAATTCTAGGCCACCTTCCTCTGTCATCAAATCTATTAGATTTGTAGCCTCCACTAGAATAACCCTATAAGGTATGAATATTTTCTTGATGGCCTCTTCCCCGCATTGCTCAAAATCCACCTTCAAATCTATACTTGCTTTGATGAAGGAGGGTGTTAGACCTATTGGTAAGTCTGGGGCATTTCTTTTATCCAATACTTCCTATAGTTAGGACTCCGGGTAGTTGGGGTCGATGGGACCAACCATTTTATGGATGAACCTCTTCAAGGTTTCATTCTTCTTAATCAAATATTTTATGGTCTCTTCATCTTTACTCATGAAACCTAGAGCATGTTTGAGCCCTAAGGCTCCTAGTGTCTTGCTCCCCTCCCTGGTAGGTTCCCCCAAATCTACCTCCTTAAATGTGTAGCCTTCTGAAGTATTTTGGGCTTGAGAGGTGCTGGCGGATGGGACTCCAACCTATGCCTTCCAGCGTCCCCTAGTGTCTTGGGTGACATATGACATTGTCTGCACTGGTAATATGATCATTTTCTACTGAAATTCTTTCCCCAAGGATGCTATGTCTGCATTTTCCTTTTCATCATCATCTGTGTAATTTATCCTCCTTAACTAGATTTTTCTAGTAAACCATGTAGGCTTACTAGAGTTGGTGACTGGCTCATATGGGGTAACTTGCAAGACAAAATCCAAATTTTGTGACCCTAGAATCATCTCTTGATCTGGCCCTTTCCCCTTTTCCTATCTTTACCTCTCTTAATTACCCTCTTCTTGGTGTTCTTCCCCTTTCTCCCTTTTATCCTCCGCCTTGTCCTTTTCTTCTCCTGCCTCATCTTGTTTTTCTTGGCCTCTGTTCTCGTCACCTGAGGAGCTAGCTAACACTTCTGTATTGAGACTGGTCATGACCTTTTGTGTGGTTTCAAAAGGTGACCCAGACTCTAGGTTTATTAACCCTCCAGGAGTTGGGATGTGGCAGAGCAAATGGCTCAATGATGGTGGAGTAGGTGTTTGGAGATTTAGAATTAGAGGTAGAAGAGTAGTTGGTGGAGTTTGGAGAAATGGTGGGGGAGCTGGAATAGAAGGTGGGGTAGTAGTTGGTGGAGAAAGAACATGAGGGGGCATTGTGACAGGAATGGATTCTATTGTGGGCTCTTTTATAGACACCTCTTGGGCGAGTGTGGACTCTAGATTCCTAAGTTTGTGATCCGTTTTGGATCTCTTTCCCATAATAGGTATATTGGGGTTTGGGTTAGTGAATTAAGTGGGAGGTAGAGTTAAGGTTACCTATGGTTGGAAGAGAGAAGGACCACCTGCCTCGTATCTAGTTGCATACCCTGACGTATCTTAGTCCTAGTCTGAGAAACCTTCTAGACCTTCAAAGTCTGATATTTGGAACTCATCCAATCCAAGAACATCTAAGGGGTTATCTCGCTCTTTAGGATCTTCTTTCTACTTCTGATTAGTCTCCTTTTCTCTCCTTTTGTGAGATCTTGTTCTTTTGACTAGAGGGACATATTCTTCCTCTTCTTCTTGCATAGTCTCCAATTGCGGGGATTGAGAAGCTTTCTTTCTCTTGTATATCTTCTTTCTCTTTCCCATGGAGGGAAAAGATTGTCCCAAACTAGAGGGTCCTTCATCTGATGCAACCTATGCTGGGACCATGGGGGAATCTATCTGTCCATTAATTCTTGTCTTGAGAGCCTTGGGCCTTGGGTTTGACCCGTATTCCACCGCACATTCATGGCCATACACCGTGCTTGGCTTCTGCGGTGGCGCTTTCTTGTATTTTGGCGTTGTGTTTTTCTCCCCGCATTGTTTATCCACTTGTTTGGGTGGATCCATCAATGTCTTCATAGGTATTAGGCTCATCTTGTAGGGCCTCTTGATCCACTCCTCTGTCATTCTCATCACATGCCTTTCCCATAAATCAATGTCATCATTTTCGTCTTTGTCAACCTCTGCGTTCATGATGGGCCTGTCATATATCTTATCATTGGTGTAAATTACCTCCAATACCTCATCTAAATCATACTCTCAAAATTTAGGGGGAATAAGGGTCTTTATGAATTCCTTTTCTAGGGTAAGGGTCATCCTAATGTAATCCTGGATCCTGACCTCATGGTCATCCACATAGTTCATCCAGTGATCCTCCACGTGTGGTTCATGAATGTATAATTTGCCAATAATGTGGCTGTAAGTGCCTAGAGGATTAAAGCGAGGCCACACTATTTTTTAAAGCTCCAAGGGGAAGTCATCCCATTCAAAGGATAGAGACTTGAAAACCTTCATATCTTGTAGGGTATACGGTCCCAATGAAATGGGAAAATCCAAACAATGCTTCTTCTTGTGCTTTATGTGCTCATATGCATCGGTGAGTTGTCGGGCCATCTCCAAAATGATTATCCAGTTAGATGGATATCTCAGAAGTTTCTTTGGCTATACCATTGATCCTGCTATCCAAATTTAGGTGAAGGTCATGAACTGAATGTAATAGGCCCCTATGGCCCTTATCTTAGCAGCTGCTTCCTGTGACATCCTTTTTGCAAAGTCACCTTTGATGGATCTGATGATTGCGAAGATGAAAGCATCATTGATTGTCTTGTAGTCTGGGCTATCCTCTGACATTTTTTCCCTCTTCTATAGTTGAGGGTATACGATGTAAGGCCATGTGTTGGGATCATTTAGGTTTCCCCTCTTGGTGAGTCCAGGGTAATCTGCCCAGGCTACTAATAAGTATACCACATAAGTGCTCATGTAGAACTTGGGGTTATGTTTTATTGCCATGAGCTGTTTGTCCAACTTGTTGCTAATGATGATTCCCAAGTTGAACCTAGACCTGTGGCCTTTGCGTCTTTCAATCAGGAGAATCATCCAATTCTCTAGTTGGGAGGATTGTGGTAACCCATATACTTGGCTCAACATGGTTATGGACTCTTTGATGTCATCCTTCATGTATCCCCTCCTTAGGTCTATCTTGTCCAGCTTATTTTTTGGGAGAGGTTGTTCAAAGTAATTGTCATTGACTATCTCGTATGCTTCGTCACCTTTATTCCTGAACCAAAAATTCCCCTTTTCTATGAAGAATTCATAGAACTTTTTGATGCCTTTGTGAAGATGGAATACATCCTCTATGATGTCTGGCCTGATATCTAATATTACTTGGCCCTTTGTATTTTGAACCACCCTTCTGTCTGAGTCATAGTGATTTGCTAAGGTCATGATTAACCCAGGTGAGGTCACAGCCATTGGGTGGGCTGTTGTGTTGAAAATTCCTGCTAATTCAAATGAAGTACAGTCCTTTGACCTTCCTTATGGTTGGGCACACCTCATCAGGAATTGATCCCAATTTACATTCCCGATATCAGTATCGGTGATCTCACTGTGCTTGTTGCCAATCTTTGAAGGGGGAGTGTTCCCCTTGTATTGGTACTTCATGGCTGAAGTAATCTTTTTCTCAGTCATTCCTATTCAAAGAACATGCAAGTATCAATATCTTATTTGAGGAACAAACTAAAAGAATGTTGATTAAACTAAGAAAACAGAGAAAAAATGCCAAAGTCACCGAGAATGCAGGTTTTTTGCACTTTCAGGGTTTCAGACATCGAAGAAAGTTTCAGAGGCTGAAAAGGCTGAAAGTGCAAAAACAAAGCCATCATTCTCGGTGAGATCTTTCAGACCTTTCAGCCTCTGAAAGTCTGAAGGTTTTGCGAATGCTGAAAAGTGTGAAGTCCCAAAACCTGAAGCCAAAACTCAAAGGCTTGGATATGTCAGGATTTCAGGCCTTTTGGGGGTCTGAAATGCTGAAATCCCGAGTCTCTGAAATATCGACGAGGGAAAGGTCTTTCAGGGATTTGTTCCTGTCAGTGTTTTGGAAATTTTGGAGGTCTGAAACACCAAAAGAGCCAAATCTCCGACAACAAGACAGACGACCATGACCTATTTTTTGACCTTTCAGAGGCTAAAAACCTGCAACAAAGGTTGCAACCCAAAACCCTAACACAAAAACCTAGAGGGAAAATCCTGATCTGACATAGATAGACCCCTTCACAAAATGAAGGTGCCCATAGGCCTCCTTAGAGACCAGGGAAGAAGGAGATCCAAAACGCCCTAGGCCGGACTAGCGCTAGGGTGGGAAAACTCTCTGAAACCTAAAAGAAAACCAAGAGAAATAAAATGAGAGGCACACAAATGAGACTTACCTTAGAGGGGCTAAAAGTGGGGAGGATGACACAGCGAAGCTGGAGGCAAGTGCATGCGGTCAAGTTTTAGGGCTGATGGCAAAGATGCTAAAGCTACGAGCTCTCGAGAAAATCAAAATCGAGGGTGCAAAGTGTTTTCAAAATAGGGCCTTCGTAACTTATAACCCATGGGATTCAATGTTAGAACTTTTGGTTTCCAAAAAACCAAAATTTTTGAGGCAGACACCTTAAAAATTTTGGTGGCTTCGGATGCCAAAAACACTGAAAGGACCATCTTTCGGCCTTTTGGTCATTTCGGTGTTTCAGAGTACCTAGGTCTGTGAAACACTGAAAGGGATGAAAGGTCAAAGAGGTATTTTCCTTGGGATTATGCTGACACATGTTCTTCTGAAGTTGACCGAGCGAGGAATCAAAGGGGAAAACAAGACCGAAAAAACAAAAAAAACAAAGAAGAGGGGGTCCCCATGGTTAGAGGACCAAAAAAAATGAGGTGTGTGTTGTGGACCCACAACAAATAGCCCTGACAAAAGGAGGAATGACCAAGGCATTTCTTTATCATCATTACTCTTTCGAGTTGTAACTCTATAGTAAACAAGGTCAAGATGTGTCGATGTCAAACAATCTTTCAATGACTTCCAAAATTGAGGTTTCCGCTGATTCCCAGTGTGTGTTCATGTGTATTCATTCCTTGACTTTTGATTGTGGTAACCATAACATTTTATAGTTGCTCCCAACCTTTGCTAAGTAGACCAAGGTTTCCTGGAAAGAGCTTTGCTACCAGTCAGACATTCATAGCCAAAAAAAAGTTTTCCCCAAATCCCAAGTATAACCTTGCTCTACTGTCGATTGGGCATTCATAGTCTTGATAGAGGTTGCCATAGTAGCCAAAGTCCATTTTTTTTTCTAGGCTGTAGCTTTCTTTCTTTGGACAGTCATTTTATTCCTTCAGTGTGTTCCTGAAATATGTTAAGCCCCTAGATGTTTGCGTACTCCAAGTGTTCAGGTCCATAACAATGGAATTTTTATTTTTGTATTTAATCTGATCTAGGCAATGATTAGGCTGTGCCACCCAGATTTCACACTTGTGTCATCTTTGGGACACTTTTCTTTTCGTGTGGTTCTTTTCTTTTCTCTTCAGCTATTCTTTTCTTTTGCCACCGCCTTTGCATTCATTCAAACCTGGGTTCTGGGACTGGTGGGTACTTGAATCCATGCACTAATGTTGGTCACAACTGTCAAATTCTCAAGGAACCATTGCTCTCGAGTGTTGCCTTTTAGTGTATTTCATGATTAGGATAACCAAGCTTTGAACTTCTTGTTGATCACTAATAGTTGTCATCAATTTGCCCTTTTTGACAATGTTCTTTCAGTTGCACATTCCTTTTTGAGAATTGACTAAGAAATACCCATTGCTCCCAGTTGCAGACTACCTTGGAATGGATCCAAGAATGCACTGACCTAAAAACAACAAATGAGCCCCGATAAAAGAAAAAGGAAGAAAGGACGGACGACGAGGGTGACGAAGAAACAACAAGAAAAGAAAGGAAAGGACCAAAAAAGGGGACTATGGTACAAGGGACGGAAGGAAATCCCAGTTAGGATTCAAAGTAATGTTTCAGGAGTTTCCCATTGACTAGAAATGGGGTCAACTCTCCATCCAACGTTCTGATCCTAAAAGTGTTTTCCCCCAAGATCTCTGATATTTGATAAGGGCCTGTCCACAATCTTTGGAACTTGGTGTGGCTACCCAGATTTTCTTTTGCCTTATCCCACATAAGGACAAGGTCAAAGATCTTGAGGGCCTTAATGGTGGCTCTCTTTTTGAACCACCTCTTGACTATGGATTTATCTTTTGATGCATGTTCCAGAGCTGTTGTTCGCTTCTCCTCTAAGTTAAGGAGATTCATGAGCCAGACTTGGACTCGATCTTCTCCTCCCACATACTGGTCCATGAATCTGAGGACTGGGATCTTTAAGTTCATAGGGAAGAACAGTTGCAAGCCATAGACTAGCTGGTACAGAGACATGCCCAGAGCATTTTTGATCCTTACATGATTAGTCCACAAAGCGTATTTCAATTGCATGTGCCAATTCCTGGGGTTGTCATCCAAGAGGTGTTTGATCACTGTCGTTAAGTTTTTGTTGGTAGACTCTGCTACACCATTGCCTTGTGGGTAGTAATTTGAAGAGAACTTGAGGATTAACCAATTCTCAAAGGCCCATTGCATTAGCAAAGTCAAAGAAAAAGAGGGAGCATTGTCACATACCAGATAAAATGGCATCCCAAACCTAGTTATGATGCGCTCCTCCAAGAATTTGGTTACGACCTCCGTGGAACAATTCTTCAGTGCTTGAGCTTCCGTCCAACGGGTGCAGTAGTCAATAGCTATCAGGATAAACATGTGCCCTGCAGACGAAGGGGGGTTAATCATTCAAACAAAATCCAAGCCCCATTGGGCAAACAAGCATACCTCATACACTGGTTGTAGGGGAATTGTGGGGTTTCTCTCTCGAGTTGCACTGGTTTGACAAGTATGTTAAGATCTCACATGTTCACTTGTGTCTCTGAATATTGTAGGCCAGAAATATCCTGCCCTTAAAATCTGGTGAGCCGTTGCGTCAGTTGACCCATGTCCCATTCTGTATTTGTCATGGAAATTTTCTATGATTTTCTTTTCCTCAATTCTGTCCAAGCACCTTAGGAATAGGCCTTCATAATTGCATTTGTATAGTTGTCCATTATTCAACATGTAGGATCCACTCTTGATTCTCAAGGCTCTTCTCTGAGAACCATTCATTTCTTTTGGGCAACGGTTTTGCAACAAACAATACACTATGTCTCTATACCATACATCACTGATCACACCCTGATCAGTGTAGGTTTGGCAGATCAGACCTTCTTCAACCTCATAGATTAGTTTCATCAGGCCTTGGCCTCTCACTAGTTTCATTGGTTGGATCTCAAGGTCAAAATATTGGAGGATGGCCATCCATTTTCCTCTCTGCTCTCCCAGCTTGTTCTGGATCAAAAGGGACTTTATGGCTGCGTCTGGAACTACCCCAATGACTTTACTTCTCAATATTTAATGTCTAAATTTTTTACCACTTTGACGAGAGTGAGTGATTGTTTATCTAGGTTTAGGTACCTGAGCTCGACATCTTTGAAAGGGAAACTCATGAAAGCTATGGGTCTTTCATCTTCACTGCTCTTCTTCTGTGTGAGGATGCCCGCGCATGAGTGTTCAGATGCAAAAGAGTAAACCTTGAAAGGGATAGTATAGTCTGGGCTGACTAGGATCGGTGCCATAGCGATGGTGTTCTTAATCTCCTCAAAATATTTCTTGGTTAAGAGAGTCCATTCAATCTTGGCATCCTTCTTGAGCATGTCGTTCAATGGTTTTGCTATTTCTGTGAAACCACTACTACTACATTTGGGGCCAAATTTTGACAGAAGTTTCCAACGGGTAAATTTTTCTTACGAATTTGGTGTTTTTTTTTTGTAATAGGCCTTGATGATGTCAATATTCTGATGGGTGTTTAATTGACCATCAGAATTCTGACAGATTCAGGGTATAAATTAAAAAAAAAGTGAAACAACCTCATCATTTTTATTTTGATTAGAGAGCGGGAGAAAAGGAGCGACAGTTGAGCGCGGGAGAAGGTATGTGATTTCTTCATCTTTCAAGCCTCTAGCATCATATTCAAATGCATTTCATTTTATTGTTGAGGGAGTTTCTATCTAAAATGACCGCATTCTATTGGTGTCATGCTTTAGCCAGCGCTTTATCTCTATTATTTGATGTTATTGGTGCTTGTGCTCAAGGATATCGATTCACTGTATTCAAATGTTTGGATTCACATTTGTTGATATTACTGGCATATGTGTTTAATGATGCCATTGTATATT
>MU225221.1:368781-390099 GCA_018584345.1 Thuja plicata | reverse complement strand
CTTGGATTGGTAAATCTCCTTATAAGTTTCATGTCCTTTCTTTTGATTACTATGGATGAGATATATATCTTACATTTAACATTCAACTTCTTTACATTTTAGAACATGTAGTGTGTTTTTTGAGGATGTTACCAAATCAACTTTTAACATAAACCAAAAACACCAAACTGATATCTTGCCCTTTCAACTTGACAAAATATTTTCATTTGACCAATAACTGCAAGCAACTAAATGATAAATCCACATACCTATATCTTTGTAAAAGACCTAGAACATAAAAAAGATGGCTAAGTGGCTGCCACCATGATTTTATCTATTGTATATGGGAAAAAAAACACCAAAAAATATCAAATAGAAAACATGATTGGTCATTTCAGAGAGCATTCATGATCAAATAAAATGCAATGCCTTCTCTCACCCTCGATCAACTTTCACCCGCTCATTTTCTCCCACTCCTTTTCTCAACAAATGAAATAAAAATGATTTGGCCAGGCGGTGATTATTCTCAACGATCGACAGGTATCTAGGACTAAAGATAACACAGCTCAAGATATCATCATAGGTTGTCTTTTTCTTCAGTCTATATTATTGATAGAATGTTTTACATTGCATTAGCTCATCAAATCCGGGGATTTGAAAGAATTTAATAGAATATTTTCATGACAACATATATTATTTAAGTTGACGTTGCACAAATTTATCTACTTCACGCACTTGTATACTATGAAGATGGCGATAAAGAAGCATCTCCTACCATGGCCATGCTTCTTTATCGCCGTCCTCATAGTCTACAAGTGCGCGAAGTAGATAAATTCGTGCAACGTCAAGTTAAATAATATATGTTGTCATGAAAATATTCTATTATATTCTTTCAAATCCTCAGATTTGATGAGCTAATGAAAGGTAAAACATTCTGTTAATAATATAGACCAAAGAAAGAGAGAACCTATGATGGTCTCTTGAGCTATTTTATCTTTAATGTGCATATCCGTCAGTTTTTCAACATTTCATACTTAATTTCCGACAACAGTGCTATACCTTTGACAGTTAAAATGTCAGAGAATCATAATTTACGACAATACTTCTGACAGTAATGCTATACGTTCAATAGGGCCACCTATCAAAGAAATGCTACATGACTGTCGCTCTTCCGACAGTTACAGTGTCGAAAATAGAAATTTTTGACAGAAACTTTGACAATAATGCTATATATCTGACAGGTGTATCTATCAGAATTAGGTGGAAAATGCCATTGGAACGGATATTTTTTGACAGTTATTTCTGACAGTGATTGTATATTTTTGATAGGTCATGGTGTCAGAATTCTGATGGATGAACCGCAGGAAATGCCATCATGAAGCTATTGTCATGTGCAAGTTTCTGATGTGATGTGGTGTTGGTAAGCTAACGGATGTGTCTTCTATCATAATTTCCTACGCAAAAATGGTGATGGACTCATGTGTCAAAATGCCGACAAATGAGCGTTGGAAATCTGACAAATGGCCATCGGAATTTGACCTCAAATGTACTAGTACACTAATGAACTTCCTTACGAAGTTGATCTTCCCGAAGAAAGATTTCAGCTCTTTGCAGATGTGTGGTGGTGTCAATTTTAGAATGGCTTCCACCCTTTCAGGATCTATGGCTATTCCCTTTTTTGAGATGATATGTCCTAAGAGTTTGCCTTCAGTTACCCCAAACACACATTTCTTGGGATTGAGGGAAATCTTGAATTCCCTGCATCTTTGAAGGCATTTTCTGAGGTCACTTAAATGGTTGACTCTTTGTTTTGAGAAAATCATGAGGTCATCCATATAGATGATAATGCACTTCCTGACTAGTTCCTTGAAAGCTATGTCCATTGCCTTCTAAAAAGTTTCCCCTGCGTTAATTAGTCCAAAAGGCATCCGATGATAAGCGAAGGTTCCCCATTTTGTTGTGAATGTCATCTTTAGTCTATCTTCTTCCTGCACCATCACCTAGTTGTAGCCTGAATAACCATCTAGAAAGGACATCTTTTGGGACCCATTGAACTTTTGCAATACTTCGTCGAGATATGGGAGTGGGTAATTGTCCTTCTAAGAAGATTTGTTGAGGTTCCAGAAATCCATGCACATTCCAATCTCCCCAGTTTTCTTTCTTATGGGTACCACGTTCACAACCCATGTGGAATGCCAGATTGGAAAGATGATCCTGGCATCGAGCAACTTCTGAACCTTGGTTTGAATCAAGGGTTCCATGGTAGGTTTCACAGGTCTCTGTCACTGTCGGAAAGGATTGGAGTCCGGTTCAGAGGGGTTTTGTGTACTATGACTGAGGTATCATATGTCTTCAATTCTTCATAGCTTTATGCTATGACATCTCGATATTCAGTGAGGAGCTGGACCATTTTCTCCTTTTCTTATTTTGTTCCTACCCTTCCGATGTGGACCTCCCTAGGTTCCTCTTCTATGGCAAGGTTGTAGGTGTCACATTCTTTACCATCCGGTATTACATTTGGGCATCTCCCTACTGTAGTCTTATCACTGTCAAAAATCCTCTCTAGTTCTACCATCCCCTTGGGTATGGTGTTGGTTCTTATATTTATAACACCTTGATCATCAGGAGCTTCGGGTTCAACTATTTCTTCACCTTCCTTGTCCTTGTCAATGATTTGTTTTTCAAACACACTGGTGCACATGATAAAATCCAAAATGTGCTGATTGTCCTGGAAGACTTGAAAGTTAGTGACATTGTATGGAATGGCCAGAGTTGCGACAAGTTTGACTGAGAATTTATTCAGCTTGCATTTCTCCATTAGATTTAATGAACTAGCCGATATGGCTAAGGAATCGGTGATAACATTTCTTCTTCTTAGGATGGTTTTGATGTCGAAAGCATCAAAGTCATTGATCAGGTCCCATGCTCTATTTCGGTAAGCTGAGAGACTTTTTTTATTGCAAGTATACTGGCTACGGGTTTGTGTGACAACAAATTGTGAGTCCCCTTCTATTGTCAAGATTTTTATTCCTTTCTCATGGGCTAGGAGGAGTCTGTGGACCAATGCTTCATACTCTGCAACATTGTTAGTGCACAAAAATTATAACTTATAAGCGACATAGAAAGACTTACCACTTGGGTTTTTTAATTCGATCCCTACACCTACTCCTTGTTTACATTTGGAACCATCAAAGTGCAATTTCCAAATCTTAGGTTTCTTGGTAGGATAAGTTTTGGACAATTTTCTCTTTAGAGGGTCCTTGGTTTTAACTCTCCGCCATTTCTCCCCATCACTGTCAGAAGAGGTTAATTCTTTTGTACCTTGGGTATGCCTGGGTCCGATGATCTAAACACTTTAACCACCCTTGTCCTGTAGCATTCCTTTGTAATGGGGGAAATATCTGTCATCAGAGGTACTCCACTCACTAAGCATGTTCGAGGCCGGGCCTCTATCATCAAAATCTGACCCACTATCCTGATCTTGGCTTGGGGTGATTGAAGAAATTGGGACATCTACCCCTGGCATGATGTTATTCTTGCCCTTGGTCTCAAGGATGTATTCTTTTATTGTAGAGGTTTCTGATAGCTTACTTGATGAGGTGATTTGGTTCAACACCCTTGATAATGCTTCCTGAGAATTGGGGCATGTGAACTCAGAATGGCTAGCTTGGTGTAATCGACAGTACCCTAGTAGTAACAAAATGTTAGGGTCTGCATCTTGTCCCAAGTGTTGTAAGCTAACCGTAGTGTTGTTGATGAAGTGTTGGAAAATGTCATCAATAATATCCGACTCCAAGAGACCCAGAATGGGGCTGTAGTCCGATTCTAGGTTTTCTTGGATTTGGAACATGAGAATGTCGTCCATCTGATAAGTGCCCAAATCAGTCTTGGTGAAAATGAATTCATTCAGGGCACTGTACTTAGTGATCATATATCTCAATTTAGGCTCTGCATCAATATTTATCTAGTTATTCAGACCTCTCCATGGTAGCCACAACTGGGTGAAATCTGTGTAAAGCCAGCCCGTCAAGCACTTGGTCCATTCTCGACACAACAACATCCCATAAGTTTCAAGTATGTCTACTATATGCACATTAATGCATTCTTGTATTCTGGGATCCACAACTAATTGAATGTGTACATCTTTGAGCACACCGATCACTTTGACCTCAATTTTATCCAACTGCATGACCACTCGGTTTATTACTTGGGGCACCATCCCCAACTTCTGGAAAATTGACAGAGGCATGACATTGCATGAAGCTCTTGAATTAATCAGGAAATTGTGTAGGTTCTTCCCAAATATCTGTAGACTAAGTAAGAATAGTGGGACCTCCATCCTATCTTTGAACATATCAGGGAAAGCCTCAGATGTGTTGATGCTAGATATAGGTGCCCTTGCATTGTTGGTAGATGAGCTAGGTTTTGAGTGGTCTAGAGATCTTAGAAGGGCCTCCTTCTGAGATGGGAAACCTTGCACTAATTTGAACATAGATATGTTCACTTTGGTTTTCTTCAATTCATCAACTGCGCTCTATTTGTCACTTAACCATGCCGTGCCCTTGTAGCTTTCATACGTACTTGTTGTAGGAGGTGTAGGACCATTTGGGCCTTTAGGAGGCATAAGATTGTTACCAGCCCAAGGATCTAGTGGGGTTGGTTATTTTCTTGGGGGAATACCATCCGTGAGAGGCTCCCTTCTGCTCCAAAGGTTGTATGATTTTCTCTGATCATTTTGAAAAGTGTGCACTTCAGAATTTTCAAGTTCATTCTCTTTCCGAAAAGGAAATACAAACTCATCTTCTCCTGCAAAAGAATTTGAACCTTCCTCCTATCTAGACTTAGAGGAATCAAACACCATAGCATCAAATTGTGCTTGGGGCTCTTCTGAGTTCTAGATGTAATAATCACAGGAGTTGTTCCCTAACCCATTATTACCTTGGTGTGAATTTGGAGCCTCGACAAAATTAGCCTCTGAAGCTTCATAAGCATTAGCATTATCTATTGGGATGCTACCATTATTGGGTCTAGTGTTCCATGACCTGTTTGGCCTTTGCTATCCAAATGTTTTCTCCTGCATGTTGTTGTTGTTGTTGTATGTGTTGAAACTATGATTGGGGTTTTGAGGATATGTATTTGGGCCAGCTGGTGCTCATTGATATCCACCTTGATTCTGAGATGGATCTAACTTCATCCAGGTGAGCTCATTGGTGATTTGGGATGATGTTTTCTTCAGGACATCTAGTTCAGAGGCCATGAGAGTATCAGGCTCTGTTTGGGGCACAACTCTCTGTTCCACAAACACTTCCTTGTGAGCCTCATAACATGGATAAGTAATAGATGGGGGTGCGACTGCAAATGGCTGTGCTGGAGTGGGGTTCAACATAGGTGTGTGAGTGGCTAGAGATTGATTGTTTCTTGCAAAAGGAAGTGGGAAAACAAGATTATTCATGATAGGTACCACTGCATAACTCCCTTCTTGTGGGTCCATCTGCTGGGTGAACATGATGGCCTCATTATACACCTTTTCCATCATGTCTCTATCCTCCAGGGGAAGCCTCCTCAGAAAGATTGAGGTAAAAGAATCCAATGCTTTTAAGTAAACTTGTATGACAACCTCTTCTAGTATGGTGTAAGGAGCTTCCAAATTCTGATGCATCTTGTGAAAATGATGGTTGAACATAGCGATAGGCTCTTTAGGATCTTTCCTCATGGTAATGAACTGGTGATGTATAGTGGCCAGCTCCAAATATAGTTTGAATTGATTGAGGAACTTGGTCTCGAACTAGTTCCATGCAGAAATAGATCCTCGTGGTAAATTCAAGTACCAATTGTAAGCGAATTCTCCCAAAGTGTATGGGAATAGATGGAAAACAACATCTTGGTGGGGGATCTGTTTACGGTTGCAAATTTATTTGAAGGCATGGATGTGTTCTTCCACTGCCCTTGATTTTCCATATATAAACTGGGTGAAAAAATTCTCTGGATTTTTGGGTAACTCATGGAGCTGCCCAACAAAATTCAGGGGTGAGATGGTTGTGTTGGCAAAAAAGACCATCAGGCGAGGTTGCTGCAATTATGATTTTGCAAGTTCTAATTTTTCTTTATGGCTACGATGATAGTCGGGGCAGTGGTACGTAATTTCTGTTCAAAATAATTTTGAAACTCGATAAGATGGGAAGAGGATTTTTCTTTATTCTTTCCTTTGTCACTGTGATATTTACGATGATGGGTGAGTTCAAGGAACTCACCTCTCTTTGGATATGATCTAAGCACTCGCTTGAATCTCTCTGGAGAGAAAGATCCAATATTATCCAGTTTTTGAGTCTTGAGGCCCTCCTTCTAGCGCCACTTTGGTTGAGCAATGTTTTGACACAAGCTAACTTGCTAGGATTTCGAGATTCAATTTCCTCTCTTGAAAGGATAACGAAGTTATTCCCATGGTTCTCCAGGGTTGGGTCACAACCTGCTTGGTTACTCAGTTGAAGATAAATGTGATTGTTCATGAGGAGACCTTTGCTGGTATGTTTAGGAAATCAAACTACAAAACACTTTAGTTCTTTTTTGGTATTTTTCATTTTAACATATATGGGTGTTGTAAATAAAATGAAATTTTGTGTTTTCAAAATGTGGATTTTTCAAAATTTAAAGACAGAATTTAAAGAGAGAATAGAGTAATGAGAAGTAAAAAAAATTACTGAAAATGAAATCCTATGGACATAAACCATTGTAAAACCCTTCTTTGCAAATTGAATGATGAGAGAGATTTGGAGTAAACCCATGAGGCATAAATCATACCAAGTCACAATTCACTACCTCATAGATGTAAACGTTTGGAGAGAAGATGTATTCACTCGTGCAAGATATTGAAAATTGATCAAATCAAGAAGCCACCAAGATGTGCACACCCATGAGATAGATTTATCATTAATCCCAAAGATGATCTCTTCCATGCATTTCTCACAGCAAGATAAAGCAAACAACAGAAAACTCCAACTAAAAGAAACACGAATTCAAAGCACAATAACAAGAGGCTCTCTGAAAATAATGAATAATGCAAGCATACATTTAATAATTTCACATAGGTATCAGCAATTAACACACCACGAATGAAGCACCAAATGTATATCTTTACTGTATTAAGATTTTGACCCTTTACATTGATTTGGTGATTACAATATATAGAATTTGATCCATAACTCTGAATTCTGAATTTAGGGCATAAAAGAGAAAAAAATAATTTAAATTAAAACTTTACTAGAAGGGAAAGTATTCTTAACTGACACTAGATAACTTTCATGGATCTATGAACCCATTTACAATCAGTTTTCCCGTGCAAGGAGGGTCAAACTCGCCAACAAGAAAGAGAAAAGAAGAAGGGGTTTCTTCAGCAAACTTGGAGACTTCTTCCTATTTCTGGAAGTCTTTCTTGGAATCTTCATCTGGAAGCTCATCTGATGGTGGAGACTGATAGGGAACCCTTAGTTCTTTTAGAAAAAACTCAAGCTGACCATCAATTAGATCTAGAGTTCAACTGGTGTGGAAAAATGTGATCTCACTGGGAACACCCAATTTTTCAGACCCTGACCTCCACTCCAAAACTTTTCTAGTGTCAAAATATTTTAAGTGTTTATTATTGAAACCTTGGTTTGGAGTTCGGACTTTTCAGAGGCCGAAAAGGCCAAAATACCCAGAAGGCCAAAAAGGCCGAAAAATCGGAGGGCCAAAAGGCCAAAAAATCTATAGGGCTGAAAGGCTAAAAACTCTGTAGGGCCGAAAGGCCAAAAACTCTATAGGGTGAAAGGCTGGGTCATTGACGGGGCCAAAAGGCTGAAAGGCCGAAAAGCTGAAAGGCCAAAAATTCTGAAATCATCCTTAGAAACTCTTCAAAACTATTTTGTGACCCAAAGGGTTAATTTGGGAATACTTCAGGGTGTGCAGCCCAGAGCCTTTGTATGATCTCTTGGAATTCTTCATAGTTTATCTCCTTCCTTTTAGCCCTGTTAACTTTTTGTTCTTTCTTTTTCTTGAAGGATGTTAGCTCAAAAGTGAAGAATTGAATCTCTTCTATGTGATTGGCCATCTTCATCATCTCTTCCTTTGAATAAAATAATTTTTGCAGGACCTTCTTGGTCCCTGTACCTACTATGATGTCCCTAAATTGTTGGACCACTTCTTTGGATGGGCATAAGACATGTTTATCTTCATCTTGGTATAGATCAAGGCCTATCCCTATATAGAAGATATCTATTTCTTCCACCCATTCTAGGACCTCTTTCTGTTTATCCAATATGGAAGCATGACATTTCTCATAAATGTTAACTATCTTGGTTATGTGCTTGATCCAAGCCTCAAATTTGTCTAGCTCTTCACCTTCATATATCTTTACCAAGATTTGGAAGCGCTATTTTCTAATAATCTGTAAATCCAGGAGAGTGGCTCTCCATTTTCTTATCTTAGATTCCAAGCCACCTTCCTCTATCATCAAAGCTATCAGATTTGTAGCCTCCACTAGAATAACCCTATAAGGTATGAATATTTTCTTGATGGCCTCTTCCCCGCATTGCTCAAAATCCACCTTCCAATTTGTACTTTCTTTGATGAAGGAGGGGGTTAGACCTGTTGGTAAGTCTGGGGCATTTCTTTTATCCAATACTGCCTATAGTCAGGCCTCCGAGTAGTTGGGGTCGATGGGACCAACCATTTTGTGGATGAACCTCTTCAAGGTTTCATTCTTCTTAGTCAAAGCTTTTATGGTCTCTTCATCTTTACTCATGAAACCTAGAGCATGTTTGAGCCCTAAGGTTGCTAGTGTCTTTCTCCCCTGCCTAGTAGGTTCCCCCAAACCTACCTCCTTAAATGTGTAGCCTTTTGAAGTAGTTTGGGCTTGACAGGTGCTGGCGGATGGGATTGCATCCTGTGCCTTCCAACGTTCCCTGGTGTCTTGGGTGACATATGACATTATCTATGCTGGTAATATGACCATTATTTTCTGAAATTTGTGCCCCAAGGATGCTATGTCTAAATTTTCCTTTTCATCATCATCTGTGTAATTTCTCCTCGTTAACTGGGTTTCTCTAGTAAACCATGTAGGCTTACTAGAGGCGGTGACTAGCTCATATGGGGTAACTTGCAAGATGGGATCCAAATTTTGTGACCCTAGAATCATCTCTTGATCTGGCCCTTTCCCCTTTTCCTATCATTTCCTCTCTTCATTCCCCTCTTCTTGGTGTTCTTCCCCTTTTTCCCTTTCATCCTCTGCCTTGCCCTTTTCTTCTCCTGCCTGATCTTGTTTTTCCCGACCTCTATTTTCGTCACCTGAGGAGCTAGCTAACACTTCTGTATTGAGAACAGTCATGACCTTTGGTGTGGTTTCAAAAGGTGACATAGACTCTCAGTTTATTGACCCTCCAGGAGTTAGGATGTGGTAGAGAAAGGGCTCAATGATGGTGGAGTAGGTGTTGGGAGATTTAGAATTAGAGGTAGAAGAGTAGTTGGTGGAGTTTGGAGAAATGGTGGGGGAGCTAGAATAGAAGGTGGGGCAGTAGTTGGTGGATCAGGAATGTGAGGGGGCATTGTGATAGGAATGGCTTCTATTGTGGGCTCTTTTACAGACACCTCTTGGGTGAGTGCTGACTCTAGATTCCTGAGTCCATGATCTATTTTGGAGCTCTTTCCCATAATAGGTATATTGGGGTTTGGGTTAGTGAATTGAGTGGGAGGTAGAGTTCAGGTTACCTTTGGTTGGAAGAGAGAAGGACCACCTACCTCATATCTAGTCGCATACCCTAGCATATCTTGGCCTTGGGCTGAGAAACCTTCTAGACCTTCAAAGTCTGATATTTGGAACTCATCCGATCCAAGAACTTCTAACGGGTTATCTTGCTCTTTAGGATCTGCTTGCTGCATTTGACTAGTCTCCTTTTCTCTCCTTTTGTGAGAACTTGTTCTTTTGACTAGAGGGACATCTTCCTCTTCTTCTTCTTGAAAGTCTTCTTGCACAGTCTCCAATTGTGGGGATAGAGAAGCTTTCTTTCTCTTGTATATTTTCTTGCTCTTTCTCGTGGAGGGAAAATATTATCCCGAAGTGGAGGGTTCTTCATCTGATGCAACTTGTGCTGGGACCATGGGGGAATCTATCTGTCCAATAATTCTTGTCTTGGGAGCCTTGGGCCTTGGGTTTGACCCATATTCCACTGCAAATTCATGGCCATACACTATGCTTGGCTTCTGCGGTGGTGCTTTCTTGTATTTTGGCGCTGTGTTTTTCTCCCCACATTGTTTATCCACTTGTTTGGGTGGATTCATCAACATCTTCACAGGTATTGGGCTCATCTTGTAGGGCCTCTTGATGCACTCCTCTGTCATTCTTATCACATGCCTTGCCCAGAATTCAATTTCATCATTTTTCATCTTTGTCAACCTTTGCGTTCATGATGGGCCTGTCATATATCTTATCATTGGTGTAAATTGCCTCCAATACCTCATCTGAATCATACTCCCAAAATTTATGGGTTATAAGGGTCTTTATGACTTCCTTTGCTAGGGTAAGGGTCATCCTATAGTAATACTAGATCCTGACCTCATGGTCATCACCACAGTTCATCTAGTGATCCTCCACATGTGGTTCGTGAATGTAGAATTTGCCAATAATGTGGTTGTAAGTGCATATAGGATCAAAGCGAGGCCGCATTGTTTTGTAAAGATGCAATGGGAAGTCATCCCATTCAAAGGCCAAAGACTTGTAGACATTCATATCTTGTAGGGTATACGGTCCCAATGAAATGGGAAAATCCCAACAGTGCTTCTTCTTGTGCTTTATGTGCTCATACGCATCGGTGAGTTGTCAGGCCATCTCCAAAATGATTATCTAGTCAGATGGATATCTTGGTAGTTTCTTTGGCTGTACCATTGATCCTACTATCCGAATATAGGTGAAGGTCCTAAAATAAATGTAATAGGCCCCTATGGTCCTTATCTTAGTGGCCACTTCCTCTGACATGCTTTTTGCAAAGTCACCTTTGATGGATCTGATGATTGCAAAGATGAAAGCGTCATTGACTATCCTGTAGTCTGGGCTATCCTCTGACATTTTTTACCTCTTCTATAGTTGAGGGTATACGATGTAGGGCCATGCATTGGGATCATTTAGGGCCCGTTTGGGTACTGGAATACCATAACCTGGATATGGTCAATTCAGGAAGATGCTGCATATTCAAGAAGATTCTTATCTTCAAAATGAAATTCGGAATATGGTCTGACCTGTTTGGTTCACCCAGTAGATGAATGAGAAGATGCATAAGAAACTTTAATTCTTTATTTTTTAATTTCTTTGAATATGGTGTGTATATATACACACATGCACACATGTGTATATATACATACATACATGTGTGTGTATATATATACACACATGTGTATTTGTGTATACATGTGTGTATATACACACATGTATACACATATACACACATACACACATGTGTGTGTATACACACACATATACACATATACACACATTTGTGTACATATACACACATACACATGTGTGTGTATACACACATACATGTGTGTGTATATACACATACAAGTGTGTATCCATGTATACACATATACACACATGTGTATATATATACACACACATACACACGTGTGTATACACATATATACACATTTATGTATATATACACACATATACACACCATACATATACACATACAAGTGTGTATCCATGTATACACATATACACACATGTGTATATATATACATGTACACACATTTGTGTATATATACACACATATACACACACCATACATGTGTATATATATAAACATATACACACATGTGTATATATACACATATACACACACCATACATGTGTATGTATATATACACACATATACACACATACATGTATGTATATAACACACATATGTGTATATACACACACACATGTATATACACACATGTATATATACACACATGTGTATATACACATGTATATATATACATCCTTATAGAAATATAATATACATTTCTATAGTCACGGATCCCACGAAATATTAAATTTGCTTTTATAAAAATTAGAATTGGAATTTGAAATTCCAATTCCACCTATTTAGGTGGAAGATGATATTCCCATTTTGGGGGCAAAATGAGAATTTCGGAATTCCAATTCCATTTTTTTTTCCAAGGACCCAAACATGGAATTTGACATTATCCAGAATTAGATAATGCCAATTCCAGTCCAATTCCTGCTGCCAAACGGGCCCTTAGGTTTCCCCTCTTGGTGAGTCCACGGTAATCAGCCCAGGCTACTAATAAGTATACCACATAAGTGCTCATGTAGAACTTGGGGTTATGTTTTACTGCCATGAGTTGTTCGTCCAACTTGTCGCTAATGATGGTTCCCCAATTGAACCTAGACCTGTGGCCTTTGAGTCTTTCAATTAGGAGAATCATCCAATTCTCTAGTTGGGAGGATTGTGGTAACCCATATACTCATTTCAACATGGTTATGGTCGCTTTGATGTCATCCTTCATGTATCCCCTCCTTAGGTCTATCTTTTCCAACTTATTTTTTGGGAGAGGTTGTTCAAGGTAATTGTCATTGACTATCTCATATGCTTCATCACCTTTATTCCTGAACCATAAATTCCCCTTTTCTATTAAGAAGTCATAGAACTTGTCTATGCCTTTGTGAAGATGGAATACATCCTCTATGATGTCTAGCTTGATATCTAATATTACTTGGCCCTCTGTGTTTTGAACCACCCTTTTGTCTGAGTCATAGTGATTTGCTAAGGTCATGATTAACTTAGGTGAGGTCACATCCACTGGGTGGGCTTCTGCGTTGACAAGTCTTTCTAATACAAATGAAGTAAAGTCCTCTAACCTTCCTTGTGGTTGGGCACACCTCGTTAGGAATTGATCCCAATTTACATTCCTGATATCAGTATCGGTGATCTCACTGTGCTTGTTGTTGATCTTTTAAGGGGGAGTGTTCCCCTTGTATTGGTACTTCATGGGAGAAGTAATATTTTTCTCAGTCATTCCTTTTCAAAGAACATGCAAGTATTAGTATCTTATTTGTGGAACAAACTGAAAGAAAGTTTATTAAACTAAGAAAACAAAGTGAAAATGCCAAAGTCACCGAGAATGCAGGTTTTTTGCACTTTCAGAGTTTCAGACGCTGAAGAAAGTTTTAGAGGCCAAAAATCCCAAAAGTGCGAAAACAAAGCCATCATTGTCAGTGAGATCTTTCAGACCTTTTGGCCTCTGAAAGTCTGAAGGTTTTGTGAATGCTGAAATTTGCGAAGTCCTAAAACTTGAAGCTAGAACTCAGAGGCTTGGCTCTATCGAGATTTTAGGCCTTTTGGGGGTCTGAAATGCTGAAAGCCCGAGTCTTTGAGATAATGATGATGGAAAGGTCTTTCAGGGATTCAGTCCTGTCAGTGTTTCAGATGTTTCAGAGGTCTGAAACACTGAAAGGGATGAATCTTTGACAACAAGACAGACGACCACAACTTGGTTTTTGGCCTTTCGGAGGCTGAAAACCTGTGACAAAGGTCGTGACCCAAAACCCTAACACAAAAAACTAGAGGGAAAATATTGACCTAAAACAGTTAGACTCCTTTGCAAAATGAAGGTGCCCACAGGCCCCCTTAGAGACCAGGGAAGAAGGAGACCCAAAATGCCCTAGGCTGGACCAGCGCTAGGGCGGGAAAACTCTCTAAAACCTAAAAGAAAACCAGGAGAAAGAAAATGAGAGGCACGCAAACTAGAATTACATTAGAGGGGCTAAAAGTGGGGAGGACGGCACAACAAAGCTTGAGGCGAGTGCGTGTGATCAAGTTTTAGGGATGAGGGCGAAGACGCTGAAGCTGCGAGCTCTTGAGAAAATCAGAATTGAGGGTGCAAAGTATTTTCAAAATAGGGCCTTTGTAACTTATAACACACAGGCTTTGACATCAGCACTTTCGGTGTCTGAAACACCAAAATTTTTGAGGTAGACACCTTTGGACTTTCGATGGCTTCAGATGCCGAAAACACCGAAAGGACCGTCTTTTAGTCTTTCGATCATTTTGGTGTTTCAGAGTACCTAGGTCCCGGAAATGACGAAAGGGATGAAGGGCCAAAAGGCCAAAAAGGTGCTTTTCCTTGGGATTATGCTAATGCCTTTTCTTCTGAAGCTGACCGAGTGAGGACTCAAAGGGACAAACAAGACCAAAAAAACCAAAAAAAACAAAGAAGAGGAGGTCCCCATGGTCAGAGGAACAAAAAAAAATGGGGTGTGTGTTGTGGACCCACAACAGTATTTTTTTTTCTATTTCTTTATGGTCAAATAATTTTTTCTGATGTAATTCAATTCAAGGAATTCACTTCCTTGTCTAGCCATCATGACTTAAATTGATTTGAACTCCCACCCTCCATCCTTGGACTCAATTTAACCAATGCTAAACTCATACATAGACTCATACTCCAACCAATCACTTATTGTCTTCTAAATCAACCTTGAACATCATTTAGAACATCCAACCATCGTTCTTTTACTCTTATTTCTTGTTCAAAATCATGAATATAATCTCCGGTTGTTCATTGATTGTGATTATCCTTAATCCTTCAATACACCTCCATGGCCTTCTGAAGAATCCCAACATATATGATGCAAAGGTGGTGGTTGGTGACCTCATTGATCATGTCTGACAATAATCCATCTCCTGTTTGTAACAACTTCTCACTTCCAAAGCCCCCTCAAGGACTCACCTTCTAGGCTACCCCAAGTGCTCCTAGTGCTTCCCAAAAACCATATCTTCACTCATGAATTCAACCTTCATTTCAATTCCATAAATAATCTCCTTATGGCCTATCTACCATGTTCCATCAAACCATTAAGTTTGGATAACCAATCCCTTACCCAACTCTCACATTTAACCCTTAAAGCTAGTAGCCCACACCAATCACTATTTTGTCCTTTTCTCCAACATTCCCCAAATAACTAAGGAAATTAAAACATGATTCAGATACCCTTTTGTGATCTTTAAATCCTCCCCAAGATTTAGTATATACTCCTTTGGACCATACCCAAGATCCAATACTCATGTAACCTCCAAACTAAGCCTAATTCTCCTCATTTATAAAGCAACCCCTAACTCCACTTAATCTCATGACTCCAAAGGCTGAAACAATCCTTCTAGGGGTTAGGAAACAACATATTTTCAACTCTCCAAGGCTCTATCCTTTATCTATAGCCTTAGCCACTAAACCCTCACTTCTAGGATCACACACCTAGGGTCTGATAAAAAGGACCTCTCCAATCCACTCCAGGCCAAACCAACTACATACACACTTCAATATAGACCCCCACATGTAGAATCCATCACAAAAACCCCTTCATCATTGAAGAAATCCACCTTATAACTGATTGGTGTCAAATCAGGGCATGTTCTTTGTCAGCAACCACAACCATCCTTGGTTCTTCAAACACATTATTCCATCTCCTACATAAGATAAGTATGGAAAAAGAAATATGTTACATATTCAATCTCTTCCACCAATTAGAGTGACTATAGAGGGTTGGAGAGATTCAACATTCTGAATCTTCAAAACAAGGAAATTTTGACTGTGTTTAACTAGTCACTAGTTTGAAGACACCAGTCCAATATTCTTTAACTAAACATGATGAATGATAAAAAGAATGCAAGGGAAAGTGAAAAAACAATGAATGAAATGTCCTATATCATTCCTACACTGAGATCACACTTCAAAATACCATTTCAACTCACTATTCAGACTGTACCTATGAAATAGTGAAGGAATTTGCAGAAAATAGTTTTATTTTATTGATTAAAAACTTCTACATTGCTAGTCAATACTCCACCATCTCCACACACTAACTCGTCATGCCTACACTTTCTCTACAAAGGCTTACAAGGTCAGTTATCTCCCTGCCTAACCATAACAGTCAGTTACATGACTGTTACAGATTAGTTACATTTTAAAATTTGTTGAGATTTGTTGTCTAGTTGACACTAATGTGTCAACTTAAACAAATTATAACCATTTAGTCTTCCACAACGTTGTATTAACCTTTCTAAAGGTTCATAACCCTATCAAAATCCTAAAAACTCTTATATCCCCTTACAAGCCTTTCCAGGCCTAAATTTCCACCATTGGCAAACTATGACTTTTAACACTCTTAGTCCTAACCTTTCACCCCCACGAATAAAATATAGACCATCCTTCTCTAACTGTGCCCAAAAATTTGTTAAAGAATAGTCTTGTGTGTGAAGGAAGAGTTCAAAATTTTATATTGTAATAATGGTCCAATTTGATTATAAACTTGTGATAATAGAGTTGTGGAGCATAATCATTTGTGGAATTCAAGTGAATCATAATCTTCATTGTAAACTATTGCTTATATATTTGTTTGGTGTTTTATAGGGCTTGTCAGGGGCTCATATTTCAGAGATTGAGGATGTCACCCTTTCTGCCATTGACTTTGGCTTAGAGAGCTATGTGGTATCATTTTTTTCACACCTCTTGTTTATAGTTTTAATTGAATGCATGTGGTATCATATTATTTCTCTTGTGTTAATTTTTTTTTATTAGCCTACCCCACCAAGCTTGAGGTCATTAGGAAAGAGGAACAAATCATCGGGGACATTGAAACAAAAAAAAGGTAATTAAGTCAAATTTAAGTATATTTGTTGAAATGTATTATGAACATTTCAATGTATTCTATATTGATGAATGCACTTGACTTGTTTATTGTATACATGTAGAATCAATTGGGTTTCACTAAACACATTTTCATATTTACTTTCAGTTGCATTCTTGTTTGTTCAAAATATTTTAGAAATCATGTTCCTCTATTAGTATGTCATTTTCTATGACTTTTCATACAGGAATTGGTCATAGGTTCCTCAAATGAGGCAAACCCTTCTCTACTTCCTATGGATCCCTTGCCTAGTATAGGAGATCCAGTTGCGGTATGCATTTTCTTTTCAGTCCATGTATTTTTTATTTTTTAGTATTTCTTATTTATAACATGTATTTTGTATTATTTTTTCTGTTGTAGGACCCTTCACCACTGCCCGTCATTCCTTTTCCTGGCCATTTGATAGGATTCCCTCTTTCCCACTATGGAGCCCATTTCATTTATCAGACAGTCCAGCATAAGATATCGAGCTGAGGCTTCAGTATGCAAATTACATCCCAATATTTATGTATTTTTGATATTATTTTTGAGATAATATATATGGCTTTGTTAGAATAGTCCCAAAGGATAACTAAGAGGGGGGGGGGTGAATCAGTTATCAGCTAATTAAATTATTTTCTTTGTTAACTTCAAAATACAATAAAGTAAATGCACATTCAGATAACACAATAGACAACACCATAATTTGGTTACAGGGAAACCAAATGGTAAAAACCTTGGTGGGAATTAACACCCACAATGAACTATACTTGTTTATAAAAATCCCTGTTAGAAGATCTTGCAACCATGTTAGGAGTTTTTATTTACAATGCAATAAGTATAGTGACCTGGTTAAGGGTTTGACCCTGTTAGGAGTCTTTTACAAATAACCTGGTTAAGGGTGAGGACTCACTGTCCAAAATCTCACTGCTTCAATGGTGAAGGCTACAACCTTCTGTAGAATAGATATGCACTATATCTGATGATGAACTGTAGAGTAGACCTGCTGTCTTGATCAGTTCCAATGTATTGTAATCTTTCACTTCTTCTTCACATAGATCCTTGATGAATGAAACACAACTGATATTCTGCTCTGTGCCATTTCTGTCTCTTATCTTATCATTCACACTTAGCGTTCCAAAAATGACTTGCTATAACTATCTTCCTCAAAGTATGAGGTCATGGGACCTATTAGACAACTCTTCATAACATCCTTGTCGGCTTTACTAATCACGCAAACATAATTACAACCACGCAATATAAACTGAATAGACGCGATGCTTCACTAAGTTGGCCTCACCAAATTAGCTCTAACTTTGCAATCTTGTTGAAACATGTTTGGTGCCTTGGGATAACTATCATCAACTCATAAATTAACTTGAATATAAACACGCATATCTTGAAGATAGGTGAAACTCAAGAACCAATGCAATACGTCGGCTCTGTACATACAAACTCCAGAAACTATAACTGCCACATAACAAAATTACACAACATAACTAAAACTTGATATCTGCATCTGCGTGTATGAACAAAAAATCAACAATATGTATACCACAAGAATATAACTGTGCAAGGCTTGATATCATCATTCTGATAAGTATATACAGATCACTCCTGTATATTATATGTTTTCATCAATGACAAACATACAATCAACTAGCCGCCAAAAGTAAATCTCCAACAATCTCCCCCTTTGACATTGATGGCAACATATGATATTAAAAACATCCTTAGCACATGGTGTCTTCTTTCTTTTTACAATCTTCTCAATATCCTCATCAAAGATTCCTCTACATTGCTACAGCTCCTCTACCTATTTTATACTCCCCCAGAGTATATGCTCCCCCTTACTATATACTCCCCCTTTGACATCAATGGAAAAGGGTGCCATAAGAAATTAGGCATAGGTACTACTCCAAAAGTAGAGTAGTCAACCATTCTTCAGTCACTCTGGATTGATGTTCTTGCTGCTTTATCTAATCAGACTTAGGAGAGGGAATTACTCCCAACTTCTCCCTGAGATACTTAAAAGTATCTTTTGATAAAGGCTTTGTGAAAATATCTGCCAACTGTTCTTTGATGCTCACATAGTCCAATTTTACTTCATTATCTGCAAATTTTTCTCTAAGAAAATGGTATTTAATCTCAATGTACTTTGTCTTTGTGTGCATCATAGGGTTCTTGGGCATGTTGATAGTACTAGTGTTATCACAGTGAATAACAATAGGATAGTCAACCTGTATACCAAAATCTTTAACCATCTACTTGATCCAAACTATTGTCCAACAATTCAATGCTGCTGCAACATATTCAACTTCTGTTGCCGACTGAGAGATACAATTCTGCTTCTTTCTTACCCAAGAAACCAACCTATCTCCAAGAAATACTGCTCCTCCAGAAGTACTCTTCCTATCATCAAGACAACCTACCCAATCTGCATCTGTATACACATGAAGTTGTACATTCTTTGATTTAGGATAGCCTAAACCATAGTCCATATTTCCCTTTAGATATCTGAATATTATCTTTATTGCCATTAGGTGATTCTGTTTTGGTTCAGCTGCAAATCTTCCAACAATGCCAACTACATTAGATATGTCTGGTCTAGACTGAGTAAGATATATAAGTTTTCCAATCATAGACTTATACAATGTCTTGTCAACTGCTGCAGAGTCATCTTCTTTAGAAAACTTGCTTCATGTTATCATAGGAGTGCATACTGGCTTACAGTCTTCCATCTTGAAATTCTTCAGTATCTCCTTCACATATTTGGACTGGTTTATGAATATTCCTTTATCTGTCTGCTTTACGTTCAATCCCAAAAAATATTTTATAGGACCAATCATGCTCATTTCAAATTCATTTTGCATTTCTTTTGCAAATTCTGAACTAAGCTTGTCATTACCTCCAAAGATAATGTCATCAACAAATATGGCAACAAGTAATAGTCCATCAGGTGTCTCTCTTATGAATAGGTTACAATTTTCTGCTCCTTTCTTAAATCCAATCTTGGTAAGATAACCATCTAGTCTATCATACCAAGCCCTTGGGGCCTGTTTAAGTCCATAGAGTGCTTTCTTCAATCTGAATACCATGTCTAGTTTATATGACAGATTAAATCCTTCAGGCTGTTCTATGTAGACTTCTTTCTTCAAGTCACCATTTAGAAAGGCTGATTTGACATCCATTTGATATACTTTATAATCCTTGAATGTTGCATAAGCCAATAATAACTTCATTTCTTCTATTCTAATCATAGGGGAAAATGTGTCAGTGTAATCTATCCCTTCCCTCTGCGCATATCCTTTACACACTAGTCTTGCTTTGTTTTTGACCACTGTACCATCTTCAATCATCTTGTTCTTGAATACCCACTTTGTTCCAATTATATTTTTGTCACTAGGTCTAGGAACCAATTCCCATGTATCATTTTTTTATTATTTGATCTAATTCTTCTTCCATTGCTTTCTGCCAATCAGAATCCTTGTAAGAATCTTCAATAGTTAAAGGTTCAATCTGTGAAAGTAAACATACCTCTTCATCCACTGTTAACCTTTTTGCTTTTGATCTAGTCAAAACACTTCTGCTCTGATCTCCAATGATATCATCTTTTGAATGATACCTAGATGTGAACTTTTAAAATTTTGGTGTAACATCCTCATCTGTTATCTGTGATACTTCTTTGCTTTTTTCAGGTTCATTACATGAAATATCAATGCGATATAATATTTCTTCAATAATAATGTCTTTACTGCTAGGCCTGGGTTCATCTTATATCATAGGTGCATATTTATAGTACCTTTCTTGAACCATGAACTTCTCATCAATCTTTACATGAGTACTTTCAATTATCTTCTTTAATCTCAAATTAAAACATCTGTATGCTTTGCTTTTAGTAGAGTAACCAAGGAAAATACCTTCATCGCTTCTAGCATCAAACTTACCAACACCATCATCTCTCTTGATGTAGCACTTGCTGCCAAATATTATGAAGTATCTTACTGTAGGTACATTACCAAACCAAAGTTCATAAGGTGTCTTATCCACGGCTGGCCTTAATTGTGTTCTATTGATAGTATAGACTGCTGCATTATTTGCATCTCTCCAATAGGTGTGAGAAAATTTTCCTTCAATCATCATAGTGCACACTATATCAAGTATGATCCTGTTCCTCCTTTTGGCTATCCCATTCTGTTGTGGGGTTTTGGGTGCACTCAACTATCTTTTAATTCCATGTTCTTCACAGTAGTCATAAAACTGATTATAGGTGAATTCTCCTCCTCTATCTGATCTAAGACACTTTAGTTTTAATCCAGATTCATTCTCCACTTTGGCTTTGAATATTTTGAACTTCTCAAAGGCTTCAGACTTCTCCTTTAAGAATGCAACCCACATCATCCTTGAAAATTCATCAAAAAACAAAATGAAATACCTTTCTCCGTAGTATGATCTTGTTTGAGAAGGACCACATAGATCTGTATGCACTAGGTCTAACTTGTTTTCAGCTGAGTTTTGCTTGCTTCTGAAAGAGCTCCTTACATGCTTTCCCATAACACATTCCCTACACATTGTGTCAACTGGTCTTGCAATACTTGGAAGGTCTCTAACTACCTTGACATTGCTTATCTTTACTATATTAT
>MU225221.1:329530-347061 GCA_018584345.1 Thuja plicata | reverse complement strand
CAAATCTAACACCAAAAAGAAAGAGTTGTCTATCGCGAGTTCACCAAAATGTAAAGGAGAAAAATGATGTTTATGGAATAAGAGTGTTTTGATACTCAAATCACTTATCACCTTTACATTTAATGTTGAGAGTGGAGGGAAAGATAAGATATTCCCCTTTTAATATTAAATGCACAAAGGAAGGATCCAAATTGATCAACCCAAAAAGGATCAATGCATAAATGAATCAATCTATTGGAAATAAGAATAAAGAAGGAGATCCTAGGTTTACCTCTTAAAATGTGTATGAAAATGAATGTAAATGTGTGATATATTTAGAATGATTAAGGATTTGAATTGAAATGAATGATATAAAAGTACTAACCTTGAAATGTTGCAGATCAAATAATGTTGTTTTCTGAGGTCTATACACAGTTTCTGGAAAATCCAAAGTATGATCTGAAAAGGAAACGCAAAGACGAACAAAACCCAGAAATATTTTTCCATTCTGATGTTGTCTTATGAAAAAGGTTGACCTTGATCCACAAATGTCAACCTTGACCCAATAATGTCGACCCTGACCTACACAGGTCCGATAGAAAATCTGTTCACGCCGTCCGAAAGAAAGCCGAAAAGGGTATCTAGATCTGGTCTCAAATCTTCAGTCCTGAACCTGTACCTACAAGAAAAAGAGGTTTGTTTGTTGGGGGGGAGTGGTTTTCCTTAGTCAAACCCTAATTTAGGAATTAACCTTGAAATAAATAATTGACATAAGAATGCTAGAAAGTAGTAGAATTGAATCTAACAATGAAGCTATGCTATTGAATAGATATGAAATTGTAATTCAAATGTAAACAAGTATGTAGATATGAAAGCATGGACTTTAGAAACCATAAACCTCCATGATTGTATGCTTGGAATCCACCTTGAAGGGAGAATGAATGTGTCTTGAGGATGCACAAAGGGTATTGAAGGAAGATCACACCATCATGATTGCTAGATCTAGGGCTTGAATGATAAATCTTGAATGCTTGAACCAAATCCCTTCAAAGGCTTGAGAGCTTGAATCCTTGATCTTCAATGGAGAACTTGAATTCTTGAGAAGAATACTTGAACACCTTGAAAGCTTGGAAATATGTAGAGCAATGGATGCTTGAACAAAATCTTGGTTAGAGATTTTTGCACCTTGGAAGACTTTTTTTAGAAAATGAGAGAGAAAGGCTTCCTTTTATATGAAATTAGGGCATAATCTTCTAAGGAGGCCGACATAGGAGAATTAAATTCCCATTAGACCCATGCCCCTAGAAGAGGACTTATAGTAAATATAATTTAAGATTTACTACTTTGAAACCCCAAAACAGCCAACCTGGAAGCGGGAAATGAATTTTGGATGACTTCCAACAACCGACAAATTTCCAAATTTGAAAGGGGGACCCAGGTCAAGGTCGAGGGAGACCCTAAACTAGGTCAAGGTTGAGGATGAGCCTTACCTAGGTCAAGGTCAAGGTCAAACTTGACCCAGGGGGTCAGAACCCCTGGAAAAAGTGCCAGGTGGGATAGAAGGTGCCTGGAGAGGCCCAATCAGGGTCCTAAACAGGCACAGAAGCAGGAGATGATGCTGAAAGGAGGGGACAGTATGATGGTGGTAAAAAAAATCCCCTAAGGAGGGCTAAAAATTCTTAACATGGAAGTGCTTCCATTTTAAGATGATACATCTTTTAAGACCAATGAGGGTCTATATGAGTGGCTAGTAATGCCCTTTGGCCTAAGTAATGCACCTAGCACATTCATGAGGCTAATGAATGAAGTGCTAGTAGAGTTCATTGGTAAGTTTGTAATAGTTTACCTTGATGATATTTTGATCTTTAGCAGGTCCAAGGAAGAGCACATGAATCATTTGGAGATGGTCTTAAGAAAGCTACATCAAGAGAAGTTGATGATAAATCAAGAAAAGTGTGAGTTTCTCAAAACTGAACTAGTTTACCTTGGTTTTGTGGTTGCTAATGGATGTATGAAGATGGACCCTGATAAATTTAAGTCCATTTTGGAATGGTCTACACCTAGGTCCATAGGGGATGTTATGATTTTCCTTGGGTTTGCATCCTACTATAGGAATTTTGTGAGAAATTTCGGTCATGTGTGTGCCCCTATACTTAACACCATAAAAGGTGGGATTAAATGTAAGTTTGAATGGACATTGGCAACAAACCAATGGTTTGAAATGTTAAAAAAAAGGATTGTAGAGCTACCTACTCTTAGGTTCCCTAATTTCAATCAACTCTTTGTGGTAGAGTATGATGCTAGCAAGATGACTATTGGAGCAGTGTTAAGCCAATAAGGACATCCCGTGGCTTTATTCTCTAAAAAGTTGAATGAGGCTAAACAAAAGTACTCCACCTATAATTTGGAGTTATATGCCATGGTTCAAGCCCTAAATAAGTGGAGACACTACCTATTACCTAGGGATTTTTTGGTCTACACTGACAACCATGCTTTAAGTTTCCTGAATGGACAAGAAAATTTGAACCAAAGGCACATGAAGTGGGTAGAATCATTGCAGGCTTATGCATTTGTTATAAAGCACAAGAAGGGGGTTAGAAACAAGGTTGTAGATGTTCTTAGTAGAAGATTACTCACAATCCAAGAGATACAAATGCAAAGTGTGGGCATGGATTATTTGAAAGAAATCTACAAGGAGGACAAAGATTTCAAAGAAGCCTATGAGGCATGTGTAAAGTTTCAGCAGGGGTTCAAGGTGGATTTCAGTGAGTTTCTATTGTAGGAAGGCCTATTGTTTAAAGGTCACCTTATGTGTATACCTCAATGCTCAATGAGGGAAAATATTGTGAAGGAGAAACACCAAGGGAGCTTGGGAGGCCACTTTGGAGTGGATAAAACATTGGAGCAGGTGCATAGGCATCACTACTGGCCTAAGATGCAATCAGATGTTAGGAGATTTGTAGAACAATGTTAGATTTATTAGAGGGCCAAAGGACAAAGCATAAATAGTGGGTTGTATCAACCTTTATCTATACCCCAAAGGCCTTGGGAGTGCCTTAGTATGGAATTTTTTTTGGGGTTACCAAAGACACCTAGGGGTCATGACAGTGTGTTTGTGGTGGTAGACCATTTCAACAAGATGGAACACTTCATTCCATGCAAGAAAAAAAATGATGCTTCCGAAATTGTAGGTCTATTCTTTAGGGACATTGTGAGGATCCATGGATTTCCCATCAATATTGTAAGTGACAGGGATAGTAAGTTTGTAGGTCACTTTTGGGGGACCTTATGGAAGATGCTTGGAACAAAATTGTCTTTCTCTTCACCCTATCATCCACAATCAAATGGGAAAATAGAAGTAGTGAATAGGTCACTTGGGAATTTGCTAGGGTGTTTGACCAAACAACATGGACAATCATGGCATCACATCATAGGGCAGACAGAGTTTGCATATAATGACTCCATTAATAGGATTACAGGGAAGAGACCCTTTTAAATGGTATATGGGGTCAATCCTAGAGGGATATTGGAGTTGAGGGATCTCAGTTTGAAGGATAAGAGGAGTGCTCAAGGAGAGTCATTTGCTGAACAGATGGAGCTGCATGATCAAGTCAATAAGACTTTAAAAAAGCAAGTGGAAAAGTACAAATCCAAAGATGATCAAACTAGAAGAGACTTGTAGTTAAAGGTTGGGAATCTAGTATTAGCCTATGTCAGGAAGGAAAGGCTACGCAAGGGTCAACCTACTAAACTACTGATGAAAAAGATACGACCTTTGAAGATTTTGCACAAGTATGGCAAGAATTCCTATGAGGTGGAGTTGCCTCCTGATTTGGGAATCTCACTCATTTTTAATGTTTACGACCTGTATCCCTACAAGGGACCAACCACAGACACATTTCAATCCACTCTTGTATATTTGGAGGATGATGGTTGGGTGAAAGACTTGCCTAACCGAAAGCCATTGCAATTGGAAAGTATCCTAGATTCTAAAGTGATAAAGAAGACAAGGAAGGGTAACTACAAGGAGTACCTCATCAAGTGGCAGGGACTACCTGAAGTTGATACCACTTGGATGACAGAGCTAGACGTTATGAAACATGGGGTCACCATTGAAGACCTCCTAACTCAAGGGAGTTGAGTTATTTTTTCCAGGGGAGTATGGTGCAGGGAACCTCACTATTTCATGTTTTGGTGTTGTTTAGGGTTGTTTTAGGTGTTTGCGTGTGGGTTAGAATAATATCCAAGGGGTCAGATACAATGATAGTTTAACTTCATATTTGTAAGGGCCTTAGTGCTCATTGGGTGTTTTGGGACATTTTGGATTCAAATTGTGAAATGCTTCCATTTTAGGAAAATATGGGTTAGAGGAATGTTTTAATTCCCTACATATCCTATTTGGGGTCTTGGAAGTCAACATCAATCATCAAGTTGACAAACAAGGTCAAAATGCTCAAATACAAAATGTTGCTAGCAACTTTGAAAAGTTGCTCGAGCAACTTTTGCAAGATTTGACAAAATGTAGTTAGAAATAATGTAACTACCCCATGCTCGATATATGAGCATGGATTCAATGCTTTGAGAAGGTTAATGAGATTTTGGACTGAAACAGTTAATTCTGACACCTCTGTACAAATGCCTGTATCCACATTTGTGTAATATGCTAAGTATCTTTGCTACTGCATGGCTATGTACAGATTGGCATAGGTAATCGGGCTCCATGTTAGTGTAGTGTTTTCTTTCAGCTTCCCTATGCAATAGATAGTTTTTTTTGAAGTTCAGTAGGTGTTAAGTTTCAATTTTTTGAGGGTTACTGGTCTGACAGAGACAAAAATAGTGCTACCTAGTTAGAAATGGCTCTAACCTAAAATCCCTCTGGTGGAATTGTCTGAAACCATGGGGGAAGTAGGGTTAGGGTCTGTAGATAGGGTTTTGGTTTTATTTTTGGCTGTTTTAGTGGTTTCACAGGCCAAAAGTGAATCCCTATGGCTGACTGGTGAAACTAGGTGAGCCAAGACATGGAGAAGGAAGGATTTGATCAAGCACCCATGACCATTTGGGAAAGACTCAGTGGAATTTGTAGATGTAATAGATAGTATCATAAAAGGATACAAAGGTGGAAGGAGGTGAATCAAAGGTTGGAGACATGTTTAACAATTTTTCATGATGATTGGTCTAGAGGCCTAATAAATAGGCTATAATATAGGCCTGCAAGAAAGCGAGGGTTTTGGGTGCTTTCAGAGGTCATGGTTTTGGATTCGGACAGTATTGGGTGATGTCTTGAAGATTTTTGAGTTTTTTTGGGGAGTCATTTGGATATTTTTGGATCATTTGACCAAAATCGGTAAAAATAGACCTACTAGGAGTTGAGCAACTAGGCCTCCTAGTTAATTAATGACCTATTGGATTGGTGAAGTGTCTTAGAGTGTTGGAATGGATGTAGAATGAAAAAGAAAGGGTCAAGAAGTGTAAGGGGAGTCTTGGTGTGTGTGTGTGTGTGTGTGTGTGTGAAGATCCATGGTAGAGGATTGGAAATCTAGGTGGAGTTATAGTGAAGGAAACTAGGCTTTTGGTTAACTAGTTGGACTAGTTGAGGTTAGAAATATTGGATTCTTATAAAAGCCAACTATAAATTGGAGGAGAAGTTGGTAGAGAGGGTCTTGGAGATACTAATAGGAGGAAGATTCAACAAAGGACAACCATTGGATGGTTGGATAAGTCAACAAGCACCTAAGAGTGAGGAAAATCTCTAGATTGTCAAACCCTCTGCATCAGAGAGAGAGAGAGAGAGAGAGAGAGAGAGAGAGAGAGAGACTCAAAGACTTCCAATATTTTGGGCAAAAAGACTCTACCCCTTTGTATGATAACCCCTAAGGTTTCACAAAGTACCCAAGGGATTCCACTTACTCATATGGGCTCAAATGACTTCAAAGGGTTCTAGACTCAAGATAAGTATACTAAAGGCCTTAAAACCATTAGATAAAAGTATCTAGATAGGGTATAAGTTCCCTTTACACCCTTTGATTAGATTTCTCCATACAAGCCGAACACCCAAGCAACCCTCCATAACAGCCCTATTTTTCCCAATTTTTGGACTTTTGAACCAGACTTTCCAAAACACTTGAAAATTATATTGTATATTAAGATACCTATTTGGAGGTTACACATCATATGTGAGAACAAGATATGGTTCTTTTGGACCAACTATTCATAGAATTGCTGACTCCAGTATCTCCACTAGGCCTAATTGGGCCACTTTACAAAGAAACTACCAACATTACTTATCCCCAGACACTATAACTTTCAGAAGTTCCTATATATGTCTCAAATAAAAGGATTATGGTATTGGTTTTCACCCACAACCTTCCCAAATGGTCAAACTCCAAATCCCTCACCAAATGGCTCCAAAAACTAGGGCCCTCTAGAAAAGGAACCAAAAATCACTTCCAGAACTTCTCCTTTAGGATTCAACATAAGTTTGACATGTACTTCTACTAACTCAAAAAAAAACATGCCCTCCTTAAGCCAGATCTTCTGCTGCTACACTTATGACATCAAATTCCATGCATTTTCATGCACCCAAGCACTCCACCTTGCCCAAATCCATCCCCAAGTCACAATTAGAACAGAAGGGGGATGGTTACACCATTTTGCTTAAGAAAACAATGTAAAAATGACTATCTATAGGACTTTGAATGTATAAAAGAAAACTTCAGAATGAAATCCTTCTAAGGTGGATCAAAATACCTTCAAATACATCCCATTATGCACATAAATGATCATAACATGAAATAAGTATAATAATAGACCAAAATATGAAAGAAACTATGAATTTTATTGCATTTTCAGCCTACAGGCCATACAATCCTTTCTCCCATTCATTTTTTTTTCTTTCCCAATCATTCATGGGCGTTTATAGACAAGTTTTCAACTTTCAAAACTGATCCCAAGTGGTTGGAAGTCATTACAAATTGTTTAAGACTCTTAAGTGCAATTTCCCACCAAAACACAACTAGCCGTTAATATTCAAAAATTTGAATTATTAACTTGTGCTCTTGGAATTTTATTGCTTAATACTTATTAAATACTTTATGGATTCAATTCCTAATTGATTCTAGGACCTAATTAACTCCATATAATCAAATTAGATCCCATTTGGCACTATTGGCCACCCTTACATCATTTTTTTTGGTCCTAAGTACTTTACCATGACTTCTAGGACTTATTAATAATATATTACATTCTTTATTACAAATTGCCATTAAAGGCCTCAATACATCCCAATTCACATTTAGGGATGATTTTATTCCTTCTCCTTCAATTGGATCCATGGTGACTAATAAGGCCAAATTATTGCCTTTATTTTGTATAATTTTAAATACTCTGTTCTAGTTTCTGACAAAATATTTGAGATCCTAGCCAGTTAAAACTTGTGATAAAGTCTAGATAGAACTGATAAACCATGGGTAGATGTTTGTTACATATTTTGCTAATATTATACATATAGTGTAGTATTTCATATAACCATCAGAATATATGTTCTAATATATAGATTTAATTTGATTAAGCTTGTTGCATGAATATTTCCGCATCACAACTAACTTGACAGGAGAGAAAGTGGCTGGAGAGTGGTCGACATCATTCAAGGAAGACTGTTGAGGACCAGCTATGGCGGAGTGATCATCACATCACTAGGAAACATGGCTGCTACAATGGAGGAGCCATTATTCTAGGATACGGGGATGTAGTGTTCTTATATTCCCTCTGCACTTTTTTATGTTGAATTGGTTGCCCAAGCTTTATTACCCACACCGCGGGCTGTTGCATTTCCATCTTCTTCTCTGGCATGTTTTTAGAAAGATAGTTTATTTTCTATTTTGTAATAAGTGTTCGATCCTCTATATATATGGATTGGACTGATAGTTTTATGTTAGATAGGAAAGTTAGAGAAAGAAGTTTTTGGAAGAAAACTGTTATATCTTACAACAATCTATTTCAAGTTTCATGTATTATTTTTATGTAATGAGTTTTTGAAATACAATGAAGTAATTCTTGGTTTACATTCCATTTTAATAGATTAGCAAAAACCAACCAAGGGGGCCCACTTGGGCAGTGCAATAGGTTAGAATAGAATATATTTCCTTCCAGCATTTCCAGTATTTCATATAGAAGTTAGAATTTCTTCCTGTAGCATTGTACCTTGTGAATGTTCCTGTAGCATCTCCAACAATATTTATAATGGATGTTCTAGGTTGAAAGTATAGGTTTAAGTAGAGTTTGCAATTTCTAGCATTCATTTTAGTAAGGAGATAAATGTATTCTTTTCCTGCAACACTAGTGTAGATTTCTTTTATGCATTTTTAACTTCCTGCAGCATAAGTAGAATGACTCTTTAAGGAACCTAGTGCACATATCGTGCTGACCATTTCAAGTATACGTCCCTGGGTTGACAAGTTAAATGCACCTCATAACAGGAGAAGTAGTCCTTAGATTGAATAAACCATTCCTAAGAAAGGCCTTGAGCATGATTATTCCACACCTATTGTGAGGCGGTTCATTTTTGGCGTCGTTGCCGGGGATGGTGTCAAGCTAGGAACATTTTTGAGTCATTTTTTAATTCCTAGTTAGTTTTTAGATTTGTATCCCTAAAAATTGCTTCACAAGCGTGAAGAATTCAATTGCATGCATCGAAGAGAAAGGCGACGAGATGAATATGGCATATTTCTCCCAGTAGAGTCTACTAATTTGAACGAGGAAGTTGAAGAAGTTGAGTTACCCTTTGAAGACGCAAGCCTCAACTTTCCTGCAGCATCTTCCTCTAGAGAAGAACCACTTGATATAAGCATCTTTTGACCTTTTGCAGAAATCTTGGCCAACTTTCTAGATAATTCTAGCCCAAATCCACCTATTGTTAATAATCCCGTAGCTAATGCTCCTTTCCAACAGCAACCCCATAATCAAATACCTCAAGTGATGGCACACCCTACTTTCCCATTTCCTCTCCCAAGCCTTATAAACAATGCTAATCTCAAAAATATACCCACAACTGCTCTTCTGAAGTTTTATGGTCTTATAATAGAGGATCCTGACACTTTCTTGCTTGTGTTTAACATACTCTGTCAAAGCTTCGACTATAATATCAATGCCCATAAGCTCAATTTGTTTCTTGCAACACTGAAAGAGTCAGCCTTATGATGGTTCATGGGCTTAGGAGCCAATGCAGCAGGTACCTGGGATGAGATGTAGATGTTGTTTCTGTAGAAATATAAAGATTATTGCAAAGGCAATGACCCAAAAGGAGATGATATCTTTAGGATGTCTCAAAAGGAGGATGAAACATTGGAGGACTATGTTTCACATTTTTTGTACACAATGCAGAAGAATCCCCAGCATGTACTGGCAGAGGATTCATAGAAACTAGTCTTCTTGAGAGGGGTAAATGACAACTGTCTGGAAGCATTAGACTTGATGGCTGGTGGAGACATCCCAATCCTCTTGGGATGACCTCAAGAAAATATGTCTCAACTACTCAAGGTCAACTGTGAAGAAAGGCAGAGGATATGGGCCCACAGTCTCAAAAGGGATTGGTTCAGGCATTTTAAAGTTGGAGATATCTAATTTGCTCATGGATTTCAAGCAAGATATTATAAATGATGTAGCTACACATCTTGACACAATGACTTCCAAGAAGAAGCATGCAGAAGCTGAATCAAAATTGGCTGAGTACTGTCCACACTGCCGCAAACAAAAGAAAGACTGCGGATGTAAGCTGGTAGCAAACCTGGAAAATCAACATTTTCCAACTGACTACATGAAGATAAAAGGAGACAATGATCAAGTGTTCTTCGTGGCTCAATGTTGACCATGGGCTTCACGACAAGGTATGCCAGAAGATCCTCCACAATTTTCAAATTTTAACAATAATCAGTGGTAAAACCAAAATTATCATAACATTTCTCAGTACTCTCAACCTCAATGGCCAAACCAACAGAATAACCCATGGCCAAACCAAAAGAATAACCCATGGCCAAACCAACAGAATAACCAATGGCCAAACCTGCAGAATAACTAATGGCCAACCTAGCAGAATAACCAATGGCCTAATCAACAAAATAACCAGTGGCCTAATCAGCAGAATCAATGGAAACCACCGCAAGGAAATTGGCAGAAAACTAATCAATGGAGGGGGCCTCCACAGTGGCCTAACTAAAATTCTGGCTGTCCAAAACTACCACCTCTAGTGCAACCACCTACAATAATGCCACCTCCTGCAACAACTAATGCTAATCCAAAGCCAACCCAATTGCCTGCTCAACCACAACCAAATCCAAACAAAAAACACTAGTAGCAACAAACGTACACTATTGACACTCAACAGTGCCCTACTTATTCATTAGAGATAGTTGATATCCATTTAAGGTCTGGTACCACCCTACCTACACTTGAATATCCTATTATCACGGAAGTTGAAGACACTCCTGGAAAACTACTTCCAGAAGCCACACTGCCAAATACCAACCAGCCAACTGATATACCTAGCAGAACTACTATTCACACTTCAATAAATCCACCCTTTCCACATAGGCTAAACAAAGAAAAACCTGTACCCCAAGAGGAGACATTTGATATTATTGAGCAGCTGAAAAATATGAACATTCAAATCCCTTTGTTCCAATCTATCAAAGATATACCTCTTTATGGAAAGGATATTAAGGAAGCATGCCTAAAGAAGCCAGGACAGAAGAAGAAAGACCCTCAAATAGTACATGTTGTAGGGAAATTAGCAAATATCATGTTAGAAAAGGTGGTAATACCAAAGTATTAAGATCCTGGCAGTCCAGTAGTCGACTTGATAATAAATGGATAGACTATGAAAAATACTCTAATTGATTTGGGAGTAGCAATAAATGTCATGACTAAAGATACAATGCATAGGCTAAGCATAGAAGGCATAAGAACAATAGCCTCAGTGTTACAACTTGCTGATAGTTCAACTGTTACTCTAGAGGGTCTCATAGAAGATGTGATAGTTACCTTAGATTCATGGGAGTATCCTACTGATTTTCTTATCCTATCACCTAAAGTAAACTTTGCTGGCTATCCTGTAATCTTGGGAAGACCCTGGTTAGCCACCACTGATGCCAAAATTAATTGCAGGTCAGGTAGTATGACAATTTCAAATGGTCAAGCCATAAGGAAGCTAGCCCTATATCCTCCTGCCCAACCCCATCCAGACTTGGGAGAACCTATTTGGCTAGAATTGGGGGATGAGGAGGAAGAGCTGAATGCAGTAGCCCAGCTCATGATGTTGCATAGGCAATATTTTCTAAAGATGCAAGAGGAAGATGATGTGATACAGAGCATTCTTACCAATGAATGTATTGTGGCTAAAGATGTTTTAGAAATTTCTATTTTATAGCTATGTACCTATGAGGACTGTATGTCTCCAGCAACCCCTGAAATAATTGATCAATTACTGACAAGTGAAATAGCTAGAATTCCAATGCTTGAAGTGTTAATGGCAGAGCTAACAATAATAGTGGAACTTTTCTCTGGTTGTAACCTGCATGTAAACAACAAGTTTTCCCAATCACAGTTGGCACTATTAACACAACTCCTCAGTCAGCATGAAAAATCCTTTGTATGGGATTATGGGGATATGGAGGGACTAAAACCTAAACTCTGCACCCACAGAATCTACATTAGTGATGGAAGCTTGCCACTTCATCAACCACAAAGGAGAACAAATCCCGCACTGAGAGAAATAGTTAAAACTGAGTTGCAGAAGTTGTTGGATGCTGGATTCATCTATCAAATCTTTGATAGAAAGTGGGTATCATCATTGGTCATTGTACCTAAGAAAGGAGGTAAGTGGTGAATATGTGTGGATTACAGGGAATTAAATAATGCCACAAAGAAGGACCACTTTCCTTTACCTTTTATTGACCAGGTCTTGGATAATTTGGCTGGAAAGAAATATTTTTCCTTTCTAGATGGATACAGTGGTTACAATTAGATAAGAATTGCCCCTGAAGATTAGGAAAATACCACGTTCACATGCGCTTGGGGCACATATGCCTATTCAGTATTACCATTTGGATTATGCAATGCACCTGCTACCTTTCAGAGAGATATGATCAACATCTTTGCTAATATATCACATGATTGCATGCAAATCTACATGGATGACTTCACTACATTTGGTGTCACATTTGAGGAAGCTCTGAAGAAATTGGAGAAAGTACTAATAAGATGCGAGGAACATAACCTGTCTCTCAATAGTGAAAAGTGCTTTTTTATGATGTAGGAAGGAGTGGTGTTGGGACATTTTATCTCCGAAGATGGAATCCAGGTAGAGCCTACAAAGATAGAGGTAATTCTCACACTCCCTATTCCTACTAAGCAAAAAGATGTCAGATCTTTCCTAGGTCACGCTGGCTATTATAGGAGGTTTATCTAGAACTTTAGTCAAATAGCAAGTCCTTTGTACAACTTACTTACCAAAGAAGCTGAATTTGCTTGGACAAAATAATGTGATGAATCCTTCCTACAGCTCAAGTCCCTTTTGACAACTGCACCAGTACTTAGGGGTCCTGACTGGACTTTGCCATTTCACATACATACAGATGCTTCAGAATATGCCATAGGTGCTGTCTTAGGAAAAAAGTCTAAAAACCTTGAAAACACAATCTATTATATCAGTAAGAGTCTACATGGACTAGAGTTAAACTATACAGTGACTGAGAAAGAATTGCTAGCAGTAGTTTATGCTTTGAACAAATTCTGCCATTATGTAATTGGTTATCCTATCTTTGTTCATACTGACCATGCAACAATTAAGTATCTCATGAACAAACCTGCCATCACAGGTAGGTTAGTAAGATGGCTTCTTCTTTTGCAAGAATTTGATATAACAATCATTGACAAGCCAGGGAAAGCAAACGTGGTAGCTGATAATCTATCCAGAATTCATCATGCTGAAGAAGATACTACTTTGATAGATGATGCATTTTCAGATGAACATTTATTTCATATTGTTGTCCAAAATCCATGGTATGCTGATATAGCTAATTATCTAGTAGCTAAAAAAATGCCCACACATTTCTCTTACAAGGATAAGAAGTTGCTTGTAAAGAAAAGCTTCCATTTCTCTTGGATTGATAGCACATTATTTTACACTGGACCTGACCACGTCATGAGGAGATGTGTGTGAGAAGATGAGACATATGACATTCTGCATGCATGTCATAATGAACCATGTGGAGGACACTTTGCAGCCAAAAGAATAGCATAAAATATTTTAACAACTGGCTACTACTGGCCTACACTTCACACAGATACAGCCAGTTATACAAGGAAGTGTGACAAATGTCAAAGAATGGGCCGAGCAACAAGATCAGATGAAATGCCCTTAAACCCACATGTGGTGGTAACACCATTTGATAAATGGGGCATGGACTTTATTGGTCCAATAGACCCTCCATCCAATGGGAAGTCATACATTCTGGTGTGCACAGATTACCTGACCAAATGGGTCAAAGTAAGAGCAATGAAGCATGCCAGAGATCATAAAGTTGCTGAATTTCTGTATGAAGAAATTTTTACTAGATATGGCATGCCAAGAGAACTTGTTACTGATCAAGGTACTCAATTCACTTCCAATCTAATAATAGAGCTCATGAAGGAATATAATATCAGACATCGAAAGTCAAGCCCCTATCACCCTCAAGCCAATGGACAAGCAGAAGTTACAAATTGGGAAATAAAAGCAATCTTAACAAAGACAGTTCATTTGTATCACTGAGATTGGAGCAACAGACAATCAGAAGCCATCTGGGCGTATAGAACAACATGGAAGACCACCACAGGGTTCACTCTATTCAAACTGTTATATGGTAAAGCAACAATGCTACCAATTAAATTTGAACACAAAACATTAAGAACAACATTGGAGTTAAATATTGATCTTCCTGCAGCATAGAGAGAGTGCTTGTTGCATCTCAATTCTTTGGATGAAATGCGCAAGTCTGCCCTACAGCGCACGAAAATTGTCCAAAAGTAAAGAAAATAGTGGCATGACTCCCATATTAAGAGTAAGCAGTTCCAAGTTGGAGATTGGGCATTGTTATATGATTCCAGATTCCAAGAGATACCAGGCAAGATGTAGACACGATGGCTGGGTCCATATGAAATAAGCCATGTATTTACAAATGGAGCAGTCTAGTTGACCACAATTGACCTTGTACACTTCAAGATATTAGTCAATGGACATAGACTAAAGTTGTATCACCAGCCACAGATGAAAGAAGGCTTCTTGTAGCAACTCAACCAACCAATTTTAAAGGATCAACAGGTAACACTTCCTGCAGCAAAGGGTGTCAACCTTCTTCATGTAGCTTTTCAATAAGAATTCCTTCGAAGCATGACCATAATAAAAACTTTATGTTTACATAAAGTTCAAATTCTCCATTCAATTTCTACATTCTTCTTTTTCAACCCATTTCATTCCTTAATCTTCCATCCACCCACCTCCCATGTCATCATATTTCTATGCTTTCAATAAAGAGATCATGCACTGACACATGTCGACCGCCAACACCGTCATTCCACTCTCACCAAACTTTCCTGGCACGTGCGATGATCAATTAACAGGTATGAGCTTTTCAAATTTATTTTCATTTTTAGCGCATAGATTTTGTTGGTTATATCGAATACTGTAATAAATGTATCATTGCCACCTTAATCTAGTTTCGTACCTTCTGCCAAGTCTGACAAGTGAGGACACTTGTCAATATTTCGTAGGGGGTAGGGAAGTGTGCCAATTCTTAAAATGTCATTTATATTTACTCGTTAAGATCCTCAAATCTGTACTTTGGCCTTGTCTTAATTAAAATCCAGCTGTCGCATCACATAAGTGTCAAGTGTCGTACCTTTATTCTAAATAAACCCCTAATTGTCAGAATAGATGTGACCCAATATTAAAACCATGACATAACTCTCGCATGAATATCTATGATTCATTTTGTTAAAGTACATTATTATTGTTCATACCAAGAATACCAGAAGAATGTGAAAGAGGGTCTGTGGTTTTACAAGAAGTAGTCTGAAATTCAAAAGAGAAGAAGGTAATTATCCAGAATAGAGTAGATGTTGAATTTGGTAAGCACAAATATGGGGCCAATTGCAGTGGCATGAACTAGTGGTTCATGGTATTTTACTAGTTGATGTTGATGCAGTAAGAAGATTTAATGCCTACGGATGGCTAGGATATTTCTTAAAATTGATGGAGTTTGATGAGGAAGCAGCAACAGAATTTGCAAACACATTTGATGAAGGCCAAGCAGTGGTATGGGGGTTGAAAATCATTGCAACAGAGGAGAAAATAGCGGAAGTAACTAGTTTTCAAGCAACAGGGGAACACTACCCCAATGCGCACGATGCCAGGTCAGCTAGGGCCAAGTTCACCCTACCAGGAGACCCTCCACTGGAGATCACTAAATAGGGGTGAAAAAGAATGTCCATTCCTCCACCATATCATGAGTTGGCCATGCACATTATCAGGTATTTCACCTATGAAGGATGATTCTCTAATTTACATGCGCATCATTTTAAGCTGCTTAGTTATGTATGACATAATATCCCAATGAATGCCCCCAATTTTTTGTTTAATATGATGTGCATTAGTGGCGAAGAAACCCAGATAGGGAATGACAATTATGTTACTCACCATGCCCTAATTAAATTACTCATAGAAAGATCTCTTAGGGACATCTCCCCTATGGCATTGGCAGAGTTTGTCCATCAGAAAACCCTACAGTCTCAAATTTCCCCTAATGTGCAAATTAGCTAAGATAATGCAGCTTCCCCTGACCCAGTTGCCGAGAAAAGTACCCAAGGGGAAGAAATTGAAAATTTACAAGAAAATGTGCCTTTACCTGCTCACATGAGAATTATACCTACTTCTGCCCAAACAAAAGGAAAATGGAAGTTAGTGGGAGAAACTTCGGTTCCTGCAGCTGAGCCATGAAACCCTCAAGTCTCAAGAAAGAAGAAAATGAAGTCAGTTCCTGTAGCCACTACTCCTACAACAGAGAAAAAAAAAGGGTTAGTAAGAAAAAGGTTGTAGAGGTTAAGGAAATCCCTGTAAGAAGGAGCTCTAGGATGAGAGGGCAGATTCCTAAAGTACCCATCAAAAGCCAGGCCGCTTCACCCAAATAATTTGAGGAGGAAACTCCTATTCATATTGTTCCAGATGATTCTCCCATCTAGTCTGAGATTCCAGACATTCCTCAAAATCTAGATGAGGAGTGTGAAGCTGAGCCAAATGTATGTCAAAATGACCCAGGAGTTAGTCATCAAGATGTTCCAACCCATGAAAAAGAAACCCCTATAACTCACCAGCTAGCTTGCACAAGAAATGCCCTAGTTTCCTATAAGCAAACTTGGTTAATAAATTTCTTAGAGCAGTTATGGAGGGAACAAAGGAGGAAGAATAACCAAGATGAAAACAATGGTCCGATTACTCTTCAAATGCTTCTCTTCCAGTTATATAATAAGCATGTGCTGACAACCACTCTATGGGGAGAAGAGAAAAAGAAATTGCAGAAAGTAATAGCAGAACAAGGAGAGGAAATTGCAGAATTAAAAGATTAGTTGGCAAGATAGAAATAGAGAATGGAACATGCCCTTAAGCTAACTGACCAGATAATTGCTTGTAGACCGCCACCTAGGGTCTATACCATCTATCTAAAAGAAAAATTCCTCCTATTTCGGTTGATGATGACCCTCAAAGATGTAAACACAGAGTTGAAATTAGCCCAGGAATTCTATGGTTTATACCAGACCCTTCCATCTTGGCAACAAAACCTACTCTGTGAGTTGTATGTGCATAATTTCATCATCCCTACAGAGACTAAATAGAATCCCCTACTTTACATAGGGGATATACATCTAAGGGCCCTAATGTCTTGGATGCACAATGAGGCTAACTATGATAGACAATTAGAGAATTACCGAGAACTTGAGAAAATGGAACCCCTACCATTAAGAGTAGAAATTAGTCAACCAGAAGTATTCTTGAGGGATTGGTTCAAACTGACATATGGGAATATTAAAAGGGAAATCAGAGATAAAATTTTTAAACTCAGAACATATGTGTATGTAGAATATGACAACATGTCTTATTTTTTCTTCCAAAGAGCCTTAACCGGTGCCCGAAGTAGATGGGATAGATTATCAGAGGCATTCAAAAGGTCAGAACCACACAGCCCTATTAACCTTGAAGCAACCATACACCGAGCACCAAAATACGTAGAGCTGGGTAGGAAAATCAAGCAGGAGCTCTGGTGTCCACTCACAATGCAGCCGCCCATGCTCCTTTGGCCCTTGTATGACATCAACACTACTAGGCTTGATAGGCTATAGAAGGATCACAGAAGGGAAGTTTGGGAAAGAACAAGAGGATTCTACTACTCCTTCAAGAGCCAGAGGCGAGGAAGAACTGAAGTTGGTGACTTTAGGTCAATTGCCAGAAGATGCAATGCTTGAGGACA
>MU225221.1:316712-329480 GCA_018584345.1 Thuja plicata | reverse complement strand
TAGCCAGTTAAAACTTGTGATAAAGTCTAGATAGAACTGATAAACCATGGGTAGATGTTTGTGACATATTTTGCTAATATTATACATATAGTGTAGTATTTCATATAACCATCAGAATATATATTCTAATATCTAGATTTAATTTGATTAGGCTTGTTGCATGAATATTTCCACATCACAACTAACTTGACAAGAGAGAAAGCGGATGGAGAGTGGTTGACAACATTCAAGGAAGACTGTTGAGGACCAGCTATGGCAGAGTGATCATCATAGCACTAGGAAACATAGTTGCTACAATGGAGGAGCCATTATTCTAGGACACAAGGATGTAGTGTTGCTATTTTCCCTCTGCACTTTATTATGTTGAACTAGTCACCCAAGCTTTATTACCCACACCGCGGGCTGTTGCATTTTCATCTTCTTCTCCGGCATGTTTTCAGCAAGATAGTTTCTTTTCTATTTTGTAATAAGTGTTCGATCCTCTATATATAGGGATTGGACCGATAGTTTGATGTTAGATAGGAAAGTTAGAGAAAGAATTTTTTGGAAGAAAACTGTTATATCTTACATCAATCTATTTCAAGTTTCATGTATTGTTTTTATGTAATGAGTTTTTGAAATATGATGAAGTAATTCTTGGTTTACGTTCTATGTTAATAGATTAGGAGAAACAAACCAAGGGGGCCCACTTGGGAGGTGGAATAGGTTAGAATATAATAGATTTCCTTCCAGCATTTCTAGTATTTCAGATAGAAGTTACAATTTATTTCTGCAGCATTGTACCTTGTGAATGTTCCTGCAGCATTTGCAAGAATAGTTATAATGGATGTTCTAGGTTGAAAGTATAGGTTTAAGTAGAGTTTGAAATTTCTAGCATTCATTTCATTAAGAAGATAAATGTATTCTTTTTCCTGCAGCACTAGTGTAGGTTTCTTTTATACATTTTTACCTTCTTGCAGCATAAGCAGAATGAATCCTTAAGGAACCTAGTGCACATATTGTGCTGACCATTTCAAGTATACGTCCCTGGGTTGACAAGTTAAATGCACCTCATAATGGGAAAAGTAGTCCTTAGATTGAATAAACCATTCCTAAGAAAGGCCTTGAGCATGATTATTCCACACCTATTGTGAGGCAATTTAGTGACCTTAGGTGACTTGATAGGTTCTCCTGCACCATACACCCCACCTTGAAAAAGGTTCTTGTCCCAAAAAATAAGGGACTTGGTCTTCCACCCATCCTCCTTGAAGGTGGTGTTCCTTTCTTCCCTTGATCAGGCCTCTGATCTGATAAAAAATCCCTTCTTCTATCCTTCAAACTTGCACTCAAAGGGTTAGAAACAAGGAAAGAAGATTGTTCATTTCGAAATCTATCATCATGCTTTCCAATTTTCTGTTGTGGATAGTGAACTTTTGGCTTCACAAACTATCCTTTAAACTCCTTTTTAGGATCAAATAGACCCCTCCTTGTGTCCTTCAATGGAACATCTACAATATTATTCATTTCTTGCTCCAAAGGACACCACATTGTGCCAATAAGGACACCATCTTCATGCCATGTTTGTTGTTTCACAATCAATGCCTCAGGACTGTCCAAAAACTCATCCTTCAAGACCAATAAAGGGATTTTAGGCTTCTTCTCTATAGTCACCTTCTTCTCATACTTTGGAATCTTCAAATCAACATATGTTTTTTCACCAAAGATAATGATGCTACCAACTTCTTCTACTTGACTTGGAAGAGGTTTTAAGAGTGAATTTTCTTCCCTCCTTGTGCACTACATACTCATTCTTCAAACCATAATGAATGGTCTCCCTTGAAGCCTGCCATGGTCTCCCTAAAATCATGTGGCACTATGTCATGGAAACTATATCACATAGAACCTTATCAACATAACCCACAATTGAAAAATCTATGTATGCTTGCTCCTTAATCACAATGTTCTAATCATTACTAACCCAAGAGGCCCTATATGGTATACCAATAGGAAATTTAGGTAAGTTTAACTTATTTACCATCTCATAGGACACTAGATTTTCAAATGAACTAGAATCTATGATAACCTTGCATATTTTTCCATAGCATTTATAATTTGTTCTAAAGATAGATACCTTGGATATAAGTTGGATAGGCGACCTTTGCATCAAGAGACACTCACCTTCTTTAGGATATACATATTCATGGTGTGCTTCTTCTTCCTCTTGTTGTTTATTGTCATCTTCTCCTTGGACCAATTGAACCCTCTTATCAGTCTTCTTGGCTTCTCTTTCAGGACACTTGTAGAATGGATGCCCTTCTTCACCACACTTGTAGCACTTTCCAGGGAAGCTCTTTCCTCTACAACTTCTATGTTCTCCTTTCTGATCTGAGACTTTCACTTTACCCTTCTCATTCTGTCATTAGATTGGATTTACTCCGTTGCCTTTGTTTTGTTGCCCTCTTCAACTGCCTTGCCTCTCTTGCCTTCTTCTAAGCTTGTCCTTAGCTTTCATTGCCAACTTGGAGCTATCTTCAAGAGTCCTTGGTGTGGCCATTTTCATTTCATCTTGGATATTGTACCTCATCCCTCCAAGATATGTAGCCACCTTCTCTTCCACATCTTCATCATGAGAGGCTCTGATGTCAAGTTTGTGGAAATCCTCCGTATACCTTTGGACATCCATGTCCTTCTCCTTCAACCCTTTAATATTCTTGAAGATTTGAACCTTGTATTCCTCATGTATAAAATTCTCCCTCATTTTGGTCATCATTATAGGCCATGATGTGATCTTTGGTAGAATTTTCTTCCACCTTTCTACTTTTAGGCAATCCCACCATAGCAATGCATGACCCTTAAGTCTTACTTTTGCAATCTCCACTTTATGCTTGTCTTCAATGTCCTCATAGTCAAAGTGGTTCTCAATAGCACTGATCCAATCAAGGTGCACTTCCTCATTCATCTTCCCATCATACATTGGGATCTCTACTCTGACTTTGGATTCTCCTCCTTTAACTGCATTCAGGATCTTCACTAGTCTAGCATCCTTAGGATCCAACCTTTCTTCATCAGGTTCCTGTTCTGCTTCACCTTCATCATCACAAGGTTCTGAATCCCTTGTCTCAACTAGATTGGTCAATCTTTCAATGAATTTTTCTAATCTCTTTTTCTTTTCTGCTTGCTCCATCACCATCCTAGCAAGCTCCATGTTTGTCATCTTTGGAGGCATGTTTTGAGCCTCTTCTTCAAAGTCTTCAGACTCTGCTCCAGACATACACACCTAACCTTCCTCCCCAAGCTCTTACTTTCTCTGATACCACTTGGTGTAGAGGCTCAAATACTTCCAATATTTTGGACAACAAGACACTACCCCTTTGTATGACAACCCCCAAGGTTTCACAAAGTACCCAAGGGATTCCACTTACTCATATGGGCTCATTTGACTTCAAAGGGTTCTAGACTCAAAATAAATATACCAAAGGCCTTAACACCACTATATAAACTTATCTAGATAGGTTATAAGTTCCCTTTACACCCTTTGATCAGATTTCTCCAAACAAGCCAAACACCCAAGCAATCATCCCTAGTAGCCCTTTTTTTCCTATTTTTTGGACTTTTGGACCAGACTTTCCAAAACACATGAAAATTAAATTGTAGATTCAGATACCCATTTGGAAGTTACACAGCACATGTGAGAATGAGTTAGGAATCTTTTGGACCAACTATGCATAACATTGCTGACTCTAGTATCTCCACTAAGCCTAATTGGGCCACTTTACAAAGCAACTACCAACATTACTTATCCCTAGACACTATAACTTTCAAAAGTTCCTATATATGTGTCAAATAAAAGGATTATGGTATTTTTTTTCACCCACAACCTTCCCAAATGGTCAAAATACAAATCCCTCACCAAATGGCTCCAAAAACTAGCGCCCTCTAGAAAAGGACCTAAAAATCACTTCCAGAACTTATCCTTCTGGATTCACCATAATTTTGACATTTACTTCTAATGCCTCAAACAAAAACATGCCCTCCTTAAGCTAGATCTTCTGCTTGTACACTTATGGCATCAAATTCCATGCATTATTACACCATTTTATTTAAGAAAATAATGTGAAAATGGCTATCTACAACACTTTGAATGTATGAAAGAAAAATTTAGAATGAAATCATTCTAAGATGGATCAAAAAAAGTTCAAATACATCCCATAATGCACAAAAATGATCAAAACATGAAAGAAGTACAATAATAGACCAAAATATGAAAGAAACTATGAATTTTATTGCATTTTCAGCCTACAGGCCGTACAATGCTTTCTTCCATTCATATTTTTTTCTTTCCCAATCATTCATGGGCATTTATAGACAATTTTTAAACTTCCAAAACTTATCCCAAGTTGTTGGAAGTGATTACAAATTGTTTAAGACTCTTAAATGCAATTTCCCACAAAAACACAACTAGTCGTTAATATTCAAAAATTTGAATTATTAACTCGTGTTCTTGGTATTTTGTTGCTTAAAACTTATTAAATACTTTATGGATTGAATTACTAATTTATAATAGGACCTAATTAACTCCATCTAATCAAATTAGATCCCATTTGGCACTATTGGCCACCCTTACATCATTTTTTTTTGGTCCTAAGTCTTTTACCACGACTTCTAGGACTTATTAATAATTTATTACATTCTTTATTACAAATTTCCATTAAAGGCCTCAATACATCCCAATTCAAATTTAGCAATGATTTTATTCCTTTTCCTTCAATTGGATCCATGGTGACCTTAGGTGACTTCATAGGTGCTCCTGCACCATACACCCCATCTTGGAAAAAGTTCTTGTCCCAAGAACTAAGGGACTTGGTCTTTCTTCCACCCATCCTCCTTGAAGGTGGTCTTCCTCTCTACCCTTGAGTAGGCCTCAGATCTATTAAAGTCCCTTCTTTTATTCTTCAAACCTGTACTCAAAGGGTTAGAAACTAGGAAAGAGGATTTTTCATTGCTGTTATGGACAGTGAACTTGTGGCTTCAAAAACTGTCCTTGAAAATGCTTTTTGGGATCAAATAGACCCCTCCTTGTGTCCTTCAATGGAACCTCTGAAATATTCTTCATTTCTTGCTCCAAAGGACACCACATTGTGCCAATAAGGACACCATCTTCATGCCATATTTTATGTTTCACAGTCAATGCCTCATGATTGTCCAAAAACTCATCCTTCAAGACCAATAAAGTGGTCTTAGGTTGCTGCTCTGTAGTCATTAGCTTCTCATACTTTGGAATCTACAAATCAACATATGTTTTTTCACCAAAGAGAATGATGTTACCAACTTCTTCTACTTGAATTGGAAGAGGTTTAAGAGTGAATTTTCTTCCCTCCTTGTGCACTACATACTCATTCTTCAAACCATAATGAATGGTCTCCCTTTAAGTCTGCCATGGTCTCCCTAAGATCATGTGGCAACATGTCATGGGAAATATATCACATAGAACCTTATCAACATAACCCCCAATTGAAAAATCTATGTATCCTTGCTCCTTAATCACAATGTTCTGATCATTACTAACCCAAGAGGCCCTATATAGTCTACCAATAGGAAATTTAGGTAAGTTTAACTTATTTACCATCTCATAGGACACTAGATTGTCAAATTAACCAGCATCTATGATAACCTTGCATATTTTTCCATAGCATTTACAATTTGTTTTGAAGATAGATACCTTGGGTATATGTTGGATAGGTGACCTTCCCATCAAGAGACACTCACATTCTTTAGGATATGCATAGTCATGGTGTTATTCTTCTTCCTCTTGTTGTTTATTGTCATGTTCTCCTTGGACCAATTGAACCCTCTTATCAGTCTTCTTGGCTTCTCTTTCAGGACACTTGTAGAATGGATGCCCTTCTTCACCACACTTGTATCACTTCCTAGGGAAGCTCTTTCCTCTACCACTTCTTTGTTCTCCTTTCTGATATGATACTTTCTCTTTACCCTTCTCATTCCATCCTTGGCTTGGATTTACTCCCTTGCCTTTGTTTTTTTCCCTCTTGAACTGCCTTGCCTCTCTTGCCTTCTTCTAAGCTTGTCCTCAGCTTTCATTGCCAACTTTTAGCTATCTTAAAGAGTCCTTGGTGTGGCTATTCTCATTTCATCTTGGATATTTCACCTCATCCGTCCAAGATATCTAGCCACCATCTCTTCCACATCTTCATCATGAGAGGCTTTGATGTCAAGTTTGTTGAATTTCTCCGTATACCTTTGGACATCCATGTCCTTCTACTTCAACCCTTGAATCTTCTTGAAGAGTTGAACCTTGTAGTCCTTAGGTAGAAACTTCTCCCTCATTTTGGTCATCATTATAGGCCATGATGTGATCTTTGGTATACTTTTATTCCACCTTTCTTCTTGTAGGTAATCCCACCATAGAAGTGCATGACCCTTAAGTCTTGCTTTTGCAATCTTTACTTTATGCTTGTTTTCAATGTCCTCATAGTCAAAATGGTTGTCAAAAATACTAAACCAATCAAGGAGCACTTCCTCATCCATCTTCCCATCATACATTGGGATCTCTACTCTGACTTTGGATTCTCCTTCTTTAACTTCCTTTAGGATCTTCACTAGTCTAGCATCCTGAGGATCCAACCTTTCTTCATCAGGTTCCTATTCTACTTCACATTCATCATCACAAGGGTATGAATCCCTCTTCTTAGTCAGATTGGTCAATATTTCAATGACTTCTTCCAATCTCTTGTTCTTTTCTTCTTGCTCCATCACCATCCTAGCAAGCTCCATGGTTTCATCTTTGGAGGCATGTTTTGAGCCTCTTCTTCAAAGTCTTCAGACTCTGCTCCAAACATACACACCTAACCTTCATCCCAAAGCTCTTACTTTCTCTGATACCACTTGGTGCAGAGGCTCAAATAATTCCAATCTTTTGGACAACAAGACTCTACCCCTTTGTATGAAAACCCCCAAGGTTTCACAAAGTACCCAATGGATTCCACTTACTCATATGGGCTCAATTGATTTCAAAGGGTTCTAGAATCAAACTAAGTATACTGAAGGCCTTAACATCACTAGATCAACCTATCTAGATAGGTTCTAAGTGCCCTTTACACTGTTTGAGCAGATTTCTCCAAACAAGCCAAACACCCAAGCAACCTTCCCTAGTAGCCCTATTTTTCCTGATTTCTAGACTTTTGGACCAGACTTTCCAAAAAACTTAATTAAATTGTAGATTCAGATACCCATTTGGAAGTTACACAACATATATGAGAATGAGATATAACTCTTTGGACCAACTATGCATAAAATTGTTGACTCCAGTATCTCCACTAGGCCTAATTGGGCCACTTTACAAAGCAACTACCAACATTACTTATCCCCAGACACTATAAATTTCAGAAGTTCCTATATAAGTCTCAAATCAAAGGATTATGGTACTGGTTTGCACCCACAAGCTTCCCAAATGGTCAAACTCCAAATCCCTCACTAAATGGCTCCAAAAACTAGGGCCCTCTAGAAAAGGACCCAAAAATCACTTCCAGAACTTCTCCTTATGGTTTCACCATAATTTTGACATATAATTCTGCTTCATTAAACAAAAACATGCCCTCCTTAAGCCAGATCTTCTGCTGTTACACTTATGGCATCAAATTCCATGCATTTTCATGCACCCAAGCAGTCCAACTTGCCCAACTTGATGATTATCTACATTCTCTATCTTATTCATGAATTATTATGGATAATTACATATGATAAATGTAAAAAATCCATCCCTAAGTCACAGTTAGAATAGAAAGGGGATGGTTACACTATTTTGCTTAAGAAAACAATGTGAAAATGACTATCTACAGCACTTTGAATGTATGAAAGAAAAATTCAGAATCAAATCCTTCTAAGATGGATCAAAACAACTTCAAATACATCCCATAATGGATGGAAATGACCAAAACATGAAAGAAGTACAATAATAGACCAAAATATGAAAGAAACTATGAATTTTATTGCATTTTCAGCCTACAGGACGTACAATCCTTTCTCCCATTCATTTTTTTTCTTTCCCAATAATTCATGGGTGTTTATAGACAAGTTTTAAACTTGAAAAACTGATCCCAAGTGGTTGGATGTGATTAAAATTTTTTTAAGACTCTTAAATGAAATTTCCCAGGAAAACACAACTAGCCATTAATGTTCAAAAATTTGAATTATTAACTTGTGTTCTTGGTATTTTATTGCTTAAAACTTATTAAATAATTTATGGATTCAATTCCTAATTGATTCTAGGACCTAATTAACTCCATCTAATCAAATTAGATCCCATTTGGCACTATTGGCCACCCTTATATCATTTTTTTAAATTTTTTTTTGGTCTTACGTCCTTTACCAGGACATGTAGGACTTATTAATAATTTATTACATTCTTTATTACAAATTGCCAATATAGGCCCCAATACATCCCAATTCACATTTAGAGATGATTTTATTCCTTTTCCTTCAATTGGATCCATGGTGACCTGAGGAGACTTCATAGGTGCTCCTGCACCAGAGAGAGAGAGAGAGAGAGAGAGAGAGAGAGAGAGAGAGAGAGAGAGTGCTCCTAATTACTCAGAACCCAATCGCGTTATGAGAACATAACAAATCAATGCTCCTAGTTACTCAGAACCCGATTGGGTTCTTAAAAACTAATAACAGAGGAGGATTGAGAGAGAGAGAGAGAGAGAGAGAGAGAGAGAGAGAGATATATATCTCCCATGCCAGTAGGTTAGATGATGGAGTTTGTATTGCCGTTGGAAGTGCTCTTATTATTCCTATGTTATCATTTGTACTCTTGCAAAATCTTTCCAAACATGATATTAGTGGGTGAGGCATTTCCAATCGAGGTTTCTTCCACTAGTGGATTTGGAGTTTTGTATTTTCTTTTTCTTTTTCCTTTTTCTTTGTTTTCATTCCCTTGTGCATGGATGTGGAGTTAGGATCTTTATTTTGGGGGCTTACATCGTTAAACTTAGAGATGTCCTACATATTTGAAATTCACTGCAATCATCATCTTTTCTCTCTCTTTCTTCTATCTCTTAATTCACCATGGGTATGAGCTTGCCTCATACCCCTGATAAAGTGGGGGATAAATCTACCATCCAAAAATGTAAGCACTTACTTTTATACACTTTTTGGGACCGCTTTAGCTCTCCTTAGTGTATTTCTTACATTAGGACCTCATGTTACATTTAATTATATACATAATATAAATCAAGGGCCTCTTTCTTCCTCCAATCTTGCTAAAAAATATAGGATGGCATTAATGTTGTGTCTTCCCACTTATATGTCTATTTATCTATATTTCCCCCGACACCCTTAATACCTCTCGTGGTGTAGAAGTTTTTCCTTGAGTTTTTGACACCTTGAGTTATGGGTTGACCTCGACGTATACCTCGTATAGGTCAAACTCAACCTATACCCAAGGTTGTTAATTTTGATTGGCTCCCATGCCCAATGCAAGTTATTTCCTTTTCCCGCACTCCTTTGTTGGCCTTCGTGAATCTGAGCCTCAAATCACTATAAAAGGAGGTCTCTTATTCTCATTTGTAAGAAAAAAGAGAAAGGCATATATTATGATCTAAGATAATTCATTCATACACTTCAAGAAATAAATTCCACCCATCATTCAACCAAGCATGCATTTCCTTCCATAGATCTAGCTTCTCTCTTCATTGAAGACAAAGGAGTTGGCCATCAAAGGAGGAGATCCACATTCATACATTCAAGTCTTCTTCCTCTTCTTCAATCATACATTGAGGCAAATTACCAGCATATACTACATAAGGTTTTTTATTACATAATTTTCTTTTGGTTTTTGTTTTGACTCAAGGCTATTCTAACAACATACTTGATCACATAAGTTAAGAACAATTACATTTACATGGTATGATATACTTCATTGTCGCGTAATCTTTACTACATGTTAGCATTTCATTTATTTCCATTCAAGGTTAATTCCTAAAGAGGGGCTTGACCAAGGAAAGCCCCTTCCCCCCAACAAATTCCCTTTTTCTTGTGTACAGGATCAAATATGTGGACTTTCGTATTTCTAGAATCATAACAGGTAGATCTAGAGTTACAGATTCGGACTCACACCGTAAAATATAGTTTGTAGTATGTTAGATATAGGTCAATCTCGACCTATACTCGAAGTAGACCTATACCATGGAAGTTAATCTATTCTTGGGACCTCCAAAATTTCATAGTCTATAGATTCTAGCCTCCAAATTCCAAACACAATGCAGTTTCAGTTTCTAACTCACTATGACAGTCATTTTCCAGATCTAAACCTACATCTTTCATTTACCTTCAAGGTGAGAACACTCGCTTTTTGCCATTTCATTACATATTATTTACAACACCCTCTTTCACAAGTATGAAGAAAAACCTAAACAATACATTGTGAAGATCATGAATTGTCACCTTACCTCATGCTAATCGAGATTACTTTGGCTAGTCTTGGACTCTTCCTCCATAATAATAATACAACATCATATATTTTGGTGAATGACCTATCTCATTCAGGTATCACCAATTTTATATGATACAACTACTACACATATTACCATTTCCAAGGCCAATACCCAATTACATATATTACATTTCAATATTTTGTTATTTGGTTTGTTTTCTTCAATCTTCACATACTGCCAAATTTATGTTGCACTCTTCTTTGCAATTTCTACATTCTTTTGGTTGATGCCAATGCTCTATCTTATCTATTTCTAGCCACTATTCTTGTTACCCTTTTGTGACCTTCTATATTGATAAGGAATACAAAGAAATACTTTGATTTTAATTTCCAAATTGGTAGTTGATTAGGTTTCAAATCAAACCGAATTCTATTGTAATATTGCTGACAAAAATCATTGCGAGAAATTTCAGTTCTCATAGAGCGAGATACTTTTCATTTGATGTTACAAAGATATCTTTTGTAAATAGTAACAACAAGAGGAAGTTAAAAAAGGTTTGCAAAACTTAGCTTTACACTTGCCAATTAGATTTCCTTGAAACTTGAGAAGATTTTTTTGAACAATTCTATTTTAGGCATTACGTGCAATCATCACATCCACAAGGCAGCTTTGAGGAATTCAAATAGTCATATGCCCTATTTATGCTTCCACATTTACATACATGTATACCCAAGTAGCTACAACTATAACATGTAACAAATTTTTTTTCCTTTGTAATTTGATGGATGTCCATGTCAAAACTTTCCCTTAATAGACCAAAAAAAGTACAACTTACATTTAACTTGCAAATCACAACCAATAGAGAACTGAAGCCAAATCTAAACTAAAAAAATCAAACAAAATGGAAAATATTTTTTTGGTTGATGTCAGTCACCAATTCACCCAAGATGCTCGTGCATCAGTAGGGGTTATTATGTCTGTTAAGGATTCATCTCTTAGAAAGGTAAAATGATAGTTGAGACAATAAATGGCTCGTGAAGGGAAGGACCCACATGGGTTTTGGATCTCCTCAGTCTATTTAATATATGGAATCTCATCCTATGGTTGAAAATATTAACATGATTCTTTGATAGTACTTGAGTTGTAAATGTAGAATCTACTTATCATTGGGAATGACTTTGTCTAAAAGGCTCATATCAAATAAGTGCATTTTTATATTCCTACTTCATCTATTCACGATTTAGTGACTTAAACTTAAAAAATAAATCCTCCAAATTTGTGGCACTGGTAACAGAAGATTCCAAATCATAGAATAGAAAATGGAGTTTTTGAATTCTCTGATGGCCAAGGTTTATGAGTTTGAGGAGACTCATTTCAATCTCCACTCTATGATTCAAAATAATTGATTATTGGTGAATCACATTCAATATCAACTTGACCAAATAGATTGTGAATTAAACCCTTATAATTTTGATGCTAAGTTAACAAGGAGGGACTGGACTATAGGTCATGACCTTTATATATTTTTCAAATCCCTTGATTAAATGTTCATATACTTCTTCATTGAGGACCTATTGTGGTTTCTTGTTTCTTTGTTTTTATGTGGTTTAGCATCCCTATGCCTTTGAGGTAAAAAAATGTTGAGATTCTTTACTCTCCTTTCCCATTCGTGTTTGGTGCATGGGGTGCTATCTTCTATTGATATGCTTTTGATTTCTCTAAGAATTTGTTGATTGTTATGAAATCCAAAATACTACTAGGATTGTGAATGACACGATATTCCCTGTAGTATTGGTTTTTTCTTTTACTTGAACCTTATTCCAAGGTCTTTGCATTCACATCAAAACAATGATGATCAAACTTCTAGTAGATTTTCATAGCATATTTGTGCGGAATAAACTAGTAACCTTGTGAGAGGCTCTCCTCCTAAGTAGTAGGTTGCTATATCTCTTAAGAAACCATCTAAAAAGGAGTAAAAGGAATGTTGAGATCCACGCAGATTGTGGATCTCCCCAATTTGAACCTCTTAAATCTATGTAATCTATAAATTCATGTCTTGTGGTTAACAATATTCATGATTCTTTCATAATACTTGTGTTGTAACTCTAGAATCTAGTTGCCATTGAGAATGAATTTCTTTAAGAAATCTATATCAAACAAGAGACACAAGCATCAAAGTTCCTGCCTATTGTGTAATATTTTTAGGGGTAGGATATGGTGAAATGAGAATGTGTTTAAGGTAGTGTGGACAAATTGTGTGACACTAATCATGTAGAAATAAGAAGACATATTTTGGCACCAAAAGAAAACAATGTAAATTGAATATTTGAATAGTATG
>MU225221.1:297983-316612 GCA_018584345.1 Thuja plicata | reverse complement strand
AAAAGTAGTTGAATATAAAGTATATCATTATATTATATAGTTTAATTTTAAAAAGATGACAAATATTGATAGCTCTAATAATGATAATACATTTATAATGTACATTTAGTACAAATGACATGACATGTTCTTTAATGCTGCCAATAAATGCTACCATGTGCTTTTCAAATTTTCTTTTAATTAAGCTTTTAAAATGTGAATTTTCTCATTGCTTTTTTTGTTCAGCCAATAGAATTATAAATAAATAACATTATTTAGATTTTTTAAATATATTGAAATTATCAAACTTTACAAAACATAAATAAACTTAAAAAATCTTGAAATCTGATTGGTTAGATTAATTGATTTCAAAACTAAATGAATGCAATAGTTACTTGCCTATAACAGGAACTAATAACCACATATTAAAGATCTTACTTTGTCCTTTCATAATTTAATGACTTAAACTAACAAAATTCTTCTTCAAATTTGTAATACTAATGATATAATAAGTTAAAGGTGGATATCCTTAACCAGAGATGGCGTCTTCATTCAGCCACTTCTCACTGGAGCTCTCGCTTTCACACCATCTGGACCACCATTATGGAGCCCAAGATGGCTCTTTTTGCTTGGTGTCTTTTGTTTCAAGGTCTCCCAATCGGCCCTAGACTCAAACATATGGGGGTTCATGACCCTCGATGTCCTTTTTGCGGTCACCCTGAGACCTTTTTGCACATCTTCTGGTTCTATAGGAGAGCTCAACAGTATTGGCAGTGGATTCACGATTTTTTTAAGCCCTTTCGGCCCGAGCCTTTTTCTTGGCATATGATTGTCTTAGGAGATTCTCCTAGACTCCCCTCCAAGTTTACCCAGATTTGGTATACTTTCAGGATGGAGATTTTGTTTAATCTTTGGAAAGATAGAAATGCTGTTATTTTTTCTCACAGCTCTCTTGATTCGAATGTTGCTTTGTTTAACAAAGCTTGTATATGTAATAATGTTATGATGCAGATTCAAGTTCAAGCCAATAAAGTGGCTCTGGAAGTGGCTCACCTGCAGGAGTTGCTCAATCATTGGAGAAATACTCCCTGCACTGTTGCTCGGGTTCCTTCGGATGCCCTTTCTACCGAGGGTACGCCTCCTAGAGGCCGTCACCATGGGCACAGTTCTTCGACGCGCCGCTCGCACACTCCGCGGTCCCAGGCTCCTCGTCACCACTCTTCGAGGGGATGGCGGTGCCGCTCGGCTTCTCCGCCTCCTCAGCCTTCTGGGTGGGCGCCGGTTCCGGCGCAGTCTGCCCCTCCTGGTGCTCCTGGTGCTCACCGTGGTTTGGATTGGCCTCCTGCCACCTCTTCCAAGTATCCCCGCCTGGCTCTTGCTATCTCCCCGCCTAGGGCAGATGAAAAAGATAAAGAAGATGCTGATGATGATGGTTGGTCGCTTCCCGAACCTCCTGTCAATCCCACTAAAGCGTGGGGATCGGATGATAGAGATCCTCCGCCTTCTGCTACTACTCTTGCTGCCTAATGGCTATATGTTTTTTTGATGAATAGTTTTCATTTCTGGCTCTGCCGTGTGAACTCTGCGGGGTGATTTCTATGTCCCCCGGCCCCTTTTTTGTGGATATGTAACTTTAATATTTTTAATAGAGAAGGCACTATTCATAAAAAAAAAATAATCATGGAAGAGAAAATGGAATCTTTAGATGCTCTTACAACCAATACTTATGAACTTTTAATTAGATTCACTATAATCTCTACTTGATCATATATGATACTTGATCATTTATGAATTACATCCAAACTCAACTTTATCAAAAGACTTGTGAATTAAACCCTCGTAGTTTTGATCCTATTATGAGCCCCCTATTTAGTGTTTTATGGGTTCATCCCTATTTAGTCGAAATCTAGAGGAACCATTTGAGTTTCTTTTTAAGTCAACATATATTGGCTTTGTTCTTTTCTAGAGTAGTTAGTTTATAAAGAATTGGGTATAGACAACTTGCAGAGAAGAAAAGAAGATGCATTACGTATATGTATATTTTATGTATATAATCAAACACCATAATTCAACGACGGAATATAATTGCCACAATAAACAAATCGAAATCCTTCATAAAGTTATCGTTAAAGAAGATGATTCAAAACTGCTCTTCCGTAATCGAATATTTAGTGTAAATTGCGAGGCAGAAATCCAACTTTGTGAGCTAAGTTTTGTTAAAACGTGTATTCAGAAATTCCAGCTCTCTCTTCCTTCACATTTTTCAATATCCACTTTCTTGCAAATGGAAACAATTAAGTAATTTTTGGTGACTTTGACCGTCAAAATGTTAATAAATAAGTTGGTGTGGAATGTGAAATGTTAATCAATTGTAATACATTTTTTATTGGATAAAAATGTTGGATGGTTATTTCTCTTGTGGTACTTGTGGTTTACATTAGTCCACACTAAATTTATGTATTGTTTTTATATTAAAGCGACAAAAAATAGGGTGTTGTCCATTAAGTACAATAGTTCAGAGGACGTATAATCAATAGTTTAACAATAAAAACACATTAACAACAAAAATCAGTAACTAATAAAAAAAAAAACATCTACTAATATTGATCATCCACACCATAAAAAATGAATTAATATTTTTGGATCTATTACCTAGTATACCATCTAAACTACTGAGAGTTTGGTAAAAAGGCCAGCTAGGGCCATCCCACTAAACATAGAAACATCTAGCAATAATGTTCCAGCTAAAAACTAAGAAACTATAAACAATGTTCATAATATGCCCATAGCGGCAACTAGCACAATAAAAAAAAAAATAGAACAAGGGACATAGTCGCTATTGAGCTCCCTTGTATTTGTGTCAAACTTGATGAAGTGCCACCGACCAATCCTCCATGAGGAACTTAAAGAGCTCCTTATAGTTTACCCCATCATTGTCATCGTTTCTTGAAACCTTCTTCTATTGAAAACAAAGGGATGTTGTTGAACTATGCATGATCCTCATGGAAAATGTTGAAATGCTTCCAATTTTTCTTTTGAGCTCAAAGACCCTAGCCTTAGTTTTTTCTAGTTCTCTAGTAGTACCCACACATTTCTTGCAATTTCTAGATAGGAGGCCATCATGAGTCCCGACAATAGTATTTTTGGCAGTAGTTACTTCCTTGGGCATCATTTCATTTGTTAGGTCTGTGGGACCTATTTTTATGCTCTCAGACACATGAGAAGAGCTATTAGCAGTATCTTAGATATCCTCCATCTCTACATTCTTCTCATTATCTTCCTCCACCTCCTTACCAGTTTCTTTTTTCCTTCCAATCTGATTATCCTCTTACTATTCAGACTCTATATCCACTTTTAATTTCTTCCTGTTACCCGTAGGACAAGTGGCTAACCTGGTTGACTGCCTAGGGGTGTTGGTTTTTGCACTAGCCTCTATGTTGAAATAAATTTTCTAGATTGTATACTTGGATTTTTTAGAGGCATTTCATTTTTCCTTGCTGATGGTTTGGGATTTCCATTTATTACCTTTTGACCCCTCTCTAGTTCTAGAATGGGTGGTGGTTTTAGGGATTCCCTGTTGGAATTTCAGGCCAGTGTTTTTAATGACTTTATTTTTACTAGGCCCAAGTAAGTCTAAAAGACTGGCCAAGGGAGGGGTAATAGAATTTGGGTCCTCTTGCACAATAATGGGCCTTGGTGGGCAGAGGGCCAGATGGAAATGGTGTAGCCTAAGGATAAGACCTTCGTGGAGGGACATAGAAATTTTTCCATTATTTTATAAAAATATATTGCCTCCTTAACATAATTTTCCACGAAATGGAGAATGCAAAAAAATAATGAAATAATACAATGGTTTCAAAAAATTTCAAGAAATGACATATGATAGAAATAATATACCCTAAATCATTCTTCGAGTGTGAAATACTTCATTATCATAAGACATGCCTAGCCCCATGGCTCAAGAACCTACTTGTGCTCGTAACCACCGTGGTGTTTGACTGGGGTTTCATTCTCATGAAGAAATAGGTTCAGGCTCTCCATGTTTGAGATATGACTAATCTTCTTCCATTTTTGCCCTTTATTGGAAATACCCGTTAGCTTCACAATTACATCCTCATTAACTTCAAAGGAAATTCCCCCCACTGAAACCCTTATATCAGCTGGAGATGTGGAAAAATAGGTCGACAATTTTTCATCGCAGTTAGTCATATTTACGCCGAAGGCATTTCTTATCTAAGAAGGCCGACTTGATTCTAGCAATCCATGGTTGAAAATCGTCCTCAACCTTGCAAGACGATTGAAATCATTAGGACTGTGCATTTTTTAGTGCCACTTTGATTTTGTCATTGTCAAATGATCATGTCATTAAAGATTAATGCATTCAATGCTGGTCACTTGGTAAATTTGGAGCCGTCAGATGACATAAGGAGCGATAGCAACTGTTCGATCTTTTCATCGTAGAAATTGAAAGAAAGCCACTTGAATGCATAGAGAAGACAATACAACACACATCTAATAGTACCTTCATAGCGTATGTCCTATAGCACCTCATGCATAGAAGCCAGCATTAACATTCCTATGCACATAGATTTAATTGTCACTTTATTTTAATGCTCGAAAAGTTTGGGTCTATTATCCGCTCATTGCTGATCTTTTGTAGGTAGTCTTTCCTTTGTCCTGCACGGCTATTTTTTTGTAGTACTTGAGGCATCATTCCACATGAAAATTATAGTAAGAACTTATCTATGGTCCACACCTCATCTTCATCACAATTATTTCTTTCATTTTCTAACATGATATGGAAAGTAATCAGAATTTCATAATTATTAGTTCTACTTTTATAGAGAGGGATGAGAAATATCCTTAACATCTCTTCCAAACGTAAGCCCCACACAACAACCCTCATAATCATTTTACCTCTCAATCTCATTACATTGCAAAATTTCAATTTAATACACCTAGACGCACAAAATTCCTTAATTCAACGACATTCATTGAGATCATACTATCTCCAAACAATCCAGACCCTCATCTGGAAGAGCCCGTTATGAAAGGCGATAACAGAAAGATAGTTTGTGACCATGCGTATTACTGGCCTCACTTCACTGCAATCTCCCGCTCGGAAAATGAGGATATAATTCTTTTTAAGAACCACCATTGGCGACATTAAATTAAGAACCTTCGATGTAAGCATCCTCTACAAGAAAATGAGTATTAATTGAGAATTAAAATCAATAATGAAGCACTAGATAATGAACATTTTAATCCCATGAAATTTTCTTTCCAGACTAAGAATTATGTATGTATAATGGTGAATTCAATAATTGACACAGTCCAACACAAAAAACTATGACTACGCTATACTAGAAGAATAACAATAGTTCACATTTTTTAATACATAGCCTACCAAAATAAGGTATACCGACAGAATAACCCACACAATAATAAACTAAATTCCAAATTCAATCTAAACCAGAGTGTCAAGAATTATTATATAGTCTTAGCATGATCAAAACAACTCAATGTCATTAATGTGGTAAGGGGAAAGAGAATAAAAAATATGTTACTTTGACAAAAAAAACCCATAGTTTAAGTTAGGTTGCAACTGCATTGTGAATTGGATCTCAACTAGACTCCTCAAGGTTAATGTAAAGGTATTAGTACTATCAAAACTACTAAATGAAAAATGTGGAAATTAGACCCTGAACAGTAATCATACTAGCAATGGAAATGGTTATGGCAATGGCAATGGTATGGGGAAATTAATCCCTCAAACACTAATATGGCGATGGTGACAAAAATGAAATGAGCCTTGAGGAAGTTAAACTCTAAACATAAACACCATGGTAATGGTAAGAGATATGGCATCACTCAACATATGATGACATATATTTTTCCATTAGTATACAAAGGAAAACCATCGGTAATGACTACACCAAAAGACAGGTTTTAGCACAACCCGACAGAACAGTCTACAGTATAAACCGAAGACACAACTTACAAGTGCAAACTGAAAAAGTTAATAGTGGAACCCGACATGAGTAAACCGATAGAGGAACCTAATAGCACAGTGAAAACTAACATAGTAGATTACATAGTAAACTGAAAAACCAGACAAGAGAGGAACCCAACAGAGCAAGGGAATCAAACCAACAAACTTTCAGTTGAACCCGAGCATCAGACACCGAAAGTTAGTTATATCCCAAGAAAAGTGGATCTGACTTCCACGTCAGATAAAATAGTTACGCTTTATATTTAGAGTTTAGAGTTGTGTTAAAACCATTTCTTGAGGGACATGAAAGATAATTGTAATTTTTTTAATCAGTCTAATTGATTTAAAACATGCAAACTAGGAGATCAAGGTCAAGTTGTAAACCTTTGATCATAGAGTCAAGTTTGTAATATGTGAAACTAAAAAGGTCAAATCTATTGTATAAATAGATGTGAAAAAATTCATTTGAAATGGATGTGAGGATGATTGTAGCCAATGACCACATCTATGGATCAATTTGAGAGTTTCAAGAAGTAGAACAACAAAATATGAATTTGGTTATCAAGAATCAAGAATCAAGAATCAAGGCTACCGAGAAACAGAGGTATTAATCAATCATATTAGGTGATACTTTGTACATGTGACATTAATGGATCTATAATAAGAAATTGTAGATTGCATACACTCAGGTCAATGAGTATGTTTTTCTAATTTCTAACAAGTGAAGCAAATAGAAGAAATCCTTTCAAGAAAGGTGGATTTAACAATCCTATTGTAGATCTCTTAACCAAGTGCACACTAAATAGTGTTACTAAAGCTCTAAAAAAAGTACACCTTAACCAGTTTCCACATAATACTCCTAACACGGTAGATCATCATAAGTGATCTAATTGTAAGCCTTAACCGACCCCTTCCAATATGCAGATAGTGAAGTTTTGGTGGGTGCCATCCCCACCGTAGTTTCTACCTTCTAATAGGGGTGGTTTTCTGCGTTACCATATCTTGTGTTATGTGTAATTGCTCTCATGAATGTTTCTATGAATTTCTACATGCAATTAAGATTATGAATTGATATCACATACATAAAGAAAGAACAATAGATATGATCAATAAAGCAAAGATTTGATTACATAAGGTTAAAGGTTAATTAACTAAAAGTTTTAGAGGTACTGATTCACCCATCCCCTCTCAGTACATACTTCCCATTATTTCCAACAATTGGTATCAGAGCTAGATCTCTTATTTGGAAATTTTAAAGACTTAAGAGAAAAGATCATAAAATGGAAAAGTTTAGGCTTGACAAGAGTATTGAATTAGAAGTTAAAAATATAGATCTTCTTTGAACAATATAAAGAAGCTAGAATCAAGATGAGACAGTTGTTGGATGAAATAAATATTACGGCATCTCGCTGTAATGAAACATTCTATCAAGAGGAAGAGACACCAGATCTATTTGAGTCTTTAGGATCTACAACAAGGAAAGCATCAGACACATCTGAAGAAAGCATCACAAGACTAAATGAAATCAATCAACATTTGGCTAGACAAGTAAAATCTCTGCAAAATAGTCAAGAGGCACATATGGTAAGAATGATTGATGTCATGAACAATGCTAGACAAGCTGAGCAAGAAAGAACACTAGCTATTGATGAAACGAGGAAGATATCTGAAAAACTACAAGAGAAAGAGTCAGAAATACAAAGACTAACAAAAAATCATCATGAGATCAAAAATTAGATTATTCTTATGATTCAATAGTAAAACAGAATGAATACAGAACTCATTGAAAGATAGAAGCTATCAGTGAGCTAAGAGAAGAAAATGAAAAGCTGAAACATGAAGTGAGAATTCAGCAACAACACAATGACATGATCAAGAGAGCTAAAGAAAGCACTAAAATGATGGATGATTTTCTAGATGTACAAAGAAGAGTCAAAAACAATACTGGACTAGGGTATATCAAAAATTAAGAATCACCAAACCAACTTGATCCAAAGAATGTGTACACAAATCTAGGACCAAGAAAGCTGACATGCAATCACTATGGAAATCATGGCCACACATAAAATGTATGCAGGAGAAAAATGAAAGGTATTCCTAAATCCATATCTTCATTCATAGGAATTTGTTATAAATGTAACGAGAAAGGACATAAAGTATATGAATGTAAATCTGAGGTGAAACAACCAAAGAAGCAAACCTACAATGACAAATACTGTCCTGTTTGGAAAATGCATGGGCACACATCTCTTGAATGCAAGAAGAAGAAAAAGAAAGAATGGAAGCCTAAAGATCAAGAAAATACTTATCAACCAAAAAGAGTCAGTAACTCATATGTTTGGGATTACAGTACATGGGAAAACTGCACAACATGTGGAAGATTTGGTCACATAGCTGCAAACTGTATGAGACAATGGACAAGAAAGTCTAGGAGCTGGACTAAACCCGAAATGACATGTCTATGCTATCATAAAGTTGGCCATCTAAAGAGAGACTATAGAGATCAAATGAAAAACACAAGCACCTTTGCCAATGGAAACACCATTGAAGACATCGGGAAGATGAGAAACAAAATGAGGAGGAAAGCTACAAACACTGATGAAGCTGGACCGAGAAATGCAATTGGTGACACCTTATCCAATGGATCTAGTGACATCACCATCCCCACCTAAGTAGAACAAGTAAGTATGGAACTGCATTATACCAAGTTATATTTTGCATCAGTTCCATTATACATAGTTAAAATACCAAATCAGCATGATTAAAGATGCACTATGGTATTACTTGTTATGATTATGTGAAAACAATCTCATTAGTCATTACATATCAAAATGCATCAGTATACACACAAAGCTAAGTTGTCTAAACTTACCAAGAATCATCGGTTAACACATAAAGGATAAGACACAAGTATAAACTGAGATCCCTTAGTAATCATGTAAGTTGACAATGTTGTCTTCTCCATACACCAAAATCTGTTAGTTAATGTAATAAGTTGACAATTGCCCTGAAGAATCACATTCTCACCAAGAATGTCATTTTTGTATCACCCAATGACTCCGTCTTCACACACCAAGAAGTGGTTGAGCATTTATGACATGACTTAGGGAAAAGTCTATAAATAGATGACGAAAGGGTTTCATTTTTCACCAAGCGACTAAAGTGAAGAGACAGAGAAAAACCTGAGAACGAAGAGACCCAATTACAAAGCACCTACAACTTGACTACATGCACTCCAAATAGATTCATAACAGCTATAGAGGTTGAAGTAAGTAAAAAAGATAACAAAGAACTCTACTTTAATTTATGGGAAAAAACCTTGATTTCAGAAATGATGGCAACTACATCAAGAACTTCAAAAATCAAGAATGCTAAGGAGAGTAAGGTTAATTTGGTAAAGAAAAGTACATGTGAGGGACCTAAGTATAAAATATGTCTTGAGGTTGCCTCACAACCCGACAAGTCTAGAGAATTCTCCATAATTCCACCTAGGGTTTTTTGATCGAGGATTTTGGATCCTACATTCATTGCAAGATTGCAGAAACTGGAGATCTTGAAGTAGAGCAGAATTACAAGAATATTTTTAATGATGATGGAGCCATAAAAGATGAGCACAAGCACATTGAGGTAAAAGGTCTCACAAATTCCCTATGGTTCCCAAAGGAGTTCAAAACCAAATGGATTCGGTTAGTGCTAAGCCAACTGCATGACCAAAAGTTGTGGCTAGATGAGCCTAAACTGATAACCAGGGATGTTATACATGTTGTTACAAGTTATCCCATAATTGAGAGACCCAAAGCACTGAAACACCCTCCTCAAGTTGACATTGAGAAGAACATAGGAGTTGCATGGGATGGAAGGGGACTAAAGGTATCCACCACCACCGATGATGAACTAAAATTTGGAGCATGTGTCTTAGGATACAAATTCTTTCAGGCTAGAAAGATGAATAGTATTGCATCCGAAGCAGTGGATACAACACTTAAAATTGTCAAGAAGGGATTGTAGTTGGATCTTTCAAAACTGCTACTTCAAAAATTAGATGAGAACATGAAGATGATTAGGTCTGCAAAGACCAACTCATGTAAATTTGGATCTCTGATAATGTGTATATTTTTCTACTTCCAAGAAACCTTCCAATCTATCGGTAATGTGAAATGGGACACTACCCGACCAGTGACAGCTCAAATAAGTGAATTCATCAAGTCACTTGGAGACAATTTTGAATCAATAATGGATGAGTATTTCTCTGGATTCAAAGAGAGAATGAAAAAGAGAATGAGGATACCAGAGCAACTGGTAGAGAAATACAAGATTGACATTTTTTTCTTGGTGGAAACCAATACCACCCTAATCAAACTAGTTGTACCGATGACAGAATGGTTAGATCCACTTGACTATGATGTCAACATAGATCAAGAATAAAATGCTATTAAATCATTGTTTAATGAACCATTGGATAAATCATAACCAAGGTTTGGAACTTTTGAAGAAGCCAAGGAAAGAATCAAATCAGGCTTAGTTGTGAAAAAAATTGATAGGAAGAAAGAAAAAATGGTAAAGACCTTGGAAAAGAAGCTATCGGTCAATGAGGAAGAAAATACAGAGGAAACTGAGGGTCAGTCACCCATGAATGAAGTAGACAAGGTGAGTGACTCAGAGTTAACAGAGTCTGATGCACCCCTGTCCCCGAAGAAGGAAAGGACAACAACTGCTTAGAGGATAAGGAGCCAAACAATAAAGGCAGACTCATCATCTGTTAAGAAAGGTCAAGTAAGGACCTACAAAAGAAAACCTCAAACCAAACAGACTAAAGCACCAAAGAGAAGAAGGAAATTAATCCTAACCAAGGAATATATCAAAGATACTTAGTAGCATGAATCTGTCCAAATAGAAAGGAGTAAGATTCCTAAAACTATTGATGAGATATGTGAGTCAATTGCAAAAAGAGGTGGCTTAATCGACACCAAAGTTAGAAAATGACTAACACCAGAGCCCAAAGATCAACTTAAAATATGTACCCATACAATTTGATGAAAAAATGCCAAAAGAACTACATGAAATATTATCAGCCAGATCGACTTATGCATTAAAGAATGAGAAGGAGGTAAGGGAAAGAGTCCTAGTTTCTCTTATACCTCCCGAATCCATAATGGAATAAATCAAGGAGATGATGGAGAAATATGCACATGAGTTCTCACCCAAGTTGAGATCTAACAAGGTTTTAGAGGGCATGCTTATAGAGCTAGCGAAGGAAAGTAACAAAATTTGGAGTAAAATAATCAATATACCTACTGAGGAAGCAAGCCCCGAGAGAAAATTACATCTCACAAATAAGCCACACAATGATGACTCTCTACCTAAACCTAGCCTAGAGCATATCCTTATAAATGACATATATGATGTCACAATAGTAGAATTTGAAAAAGAAGCCAACAAGGATATGGATGTTGTTGATGAAGCATGGCCAGATAATACTGTTATTGACATCACCGATGATCCTACAAATGAGCTGAAGGGAGATGAAGATATTACTATTACATCTGATCAACCCAAGGATCAAGATACATCTGTTGATGCTGCACAAGTAAAGATACTAGGCCAAATGCATTATTGATTTAAGCAATCAATATAATCTCATAGAAGGAGAAGACCCTCGAGCCCCATGCAAGCATACCCGAGGATGCAGGGGAAGGTGAAAAGAAAGACACAACCGATGACCAGAATGTCATCGGAGGGGAACAAAATGTAATAGGTGAAGATCTCACACAAAAATATGGAGATCAAACAAAGAAAGTTGCACAAATGAAAAATATAGATGAAGTGCAGAAGGATACCGGTGAATGAGAAAAAAACAAAGATGCCACTCCTAAGGACACCAAAGGAGATGCTGTAGGTAATGTAAAGGTTGATATGGAGATGTCCACTCATAACCAGAAGGTAGAGACCAAAGCACAACAACAAAAAGGCACTACTCCACCGATAACATCATCTAGCATATCAGACCAAGCAGAGAAGTTGGCTATGGTTCTGCATACAGGTGCATCTCAAAAGAAAAAGAAGAAAACAAAGAAGAATAAGTTGGAGGTCAAACTTGATGAGATCATAGAAATACCAAAGTGTGATCCAACTACTTTAGATTTTGAATCACTCCAATAATATGGAGAAATTTGTCAAAGGAAAGCTTTGCAAGAAAAGCTTAAAAAGGAGCACCAAGAATTCTTAGTACTGGAGACCACAAGGGATATCTTAAACTAGATAGTTCCTGACATCGATGTTGATCACAATAAACCTATCCTAGATCAAATTTTCATTCTCACTGACGCTATCACAACACAAAATGTGGATGCAAAAAAGGTGATTGAGAAACGAGTAGAACAAAAGTTCCAATACAAACTAATAGAAAAGATCAGCCAAGAAGTGGCAGAGAAAAAGGTAACAATTTCAGAACTAGTGAATGAATTGGATCCAATCATTACTGAAGCTATTTCCTTAATACAAAAAATGTGCACTTTGGATAAATTCACAAAGAACAATAGTGAAAAGATAGAAAAGTTAGATTCAGATCTAAATACCAGTGCACAAGGTCTAACCAAAGATGACAATGCAATTAAATTGCATTATGAAAAGATAATAGAGATCAAAAGGTTAAGACAAGAATTTTGGAAAGTAGAATCACAATTCAGAGAAGAGGTTACCAAGCTAGAGGCTCAACTATTACTGAACCTCACACTTTTGCAACAACACATAAGTTCAGCAAGATAGCTAATTTCCACCCTCGAGATGTCTGTAGCAGACAACATCTATGACATACATGCAAGGATTACACTAGACCATATGGCTCTTGAGAATCTAAAGGAGCAATGGGAGAAGATGATGGAGGAAATGAAGACCTCTCACTCTCAAATTTTTGATAAATTATAGGTATACACCTTTTCCCTCACTATCAAAAAAGGGGGAAAATGATATGTACAATAGGGGAGAATGATATGTACAATACATATAGCACAAAGGGAAAAGACAAGGTGAAAAGGAAGAAATAGTATAAAGACAAGTGCACATACACATATACTATACTATACCGGCATATGCATAGGGGGAGTCAGGAAATGACTAAGTAATATATATGGTGTACATGCTATAAACATTTTTAGTATTTTGCACATATGAATTTTTGATACTAATATCAAAGGGGGAGATTGATGAAATAAATTTTGCCATTACTATGAAAAAGAAAACCATTGGTAATGACTACACCAAACGATAGCTTTTATCACAAACAGACAAAATAGTCTACACTATAAACCGAAGAAACAACTTACAAGTGCAAACCGAAACAGTTAACAGTGGAACCCGATAGGAGTAAACCAACAGAGGAACCCGACAGCACACTGCAAATTGACAGAGAAGATTATAGAGTAAACTGAAAAACCACACAAGAGAGGAACACGAAAGAGCAAGGGAACCCGACTGACAGATGTTCAGTTCAACCCGAGCATCAGACACCGAAAGTCAATTATATCCCGAGAAAAGTGGATCTGACTTCCACGTTAGATAAAACATTTATGCTTTATATTTAGACTTTAGATTTTTTTAAAAAATATTTCTTGAAGGACACGGAAGATAATTGTAATTGTTTTAATTAGTCTAACTGATTAAAACATTCAAACTAGGAGATCAAGGTCAAGTTGTAAACCTTTGATCATAGAGTTAAGTTTGTAATACGTGAAACTAAAAAGGTCAAATCTATTGTATAAATAGATGGGTAAAAATTCATTTGAAATGGATGTGAGGATGATTCTAGCCAAAAAGCACATCTATGGATCAGACTGAGAGTTTCAAGAAGAAGAACATCAAAAGATGAATTTGGTTATCAAGAACCAAGAATAAAGGCTACTGAGAAAAAGAGGTATTAATCAATCACATTAGGTGATACTTGGTACATGTGACTTTAATGGATCTGTAATCAGCAATTGTAGATTGCATACACTCAGGTCAATGAGTATTTTTGTCTACATTCTAACAAGTGTAGCAAATATAAGAAATCCTTTCAAGAAAGGTGGATTTAACAATCCTATTATAAATCTCTTAACCGTGTGCACACTAAACATTGTTGCTAAATCTCTTAACATAGTAGACCTTAACCAGTCTCCACCTAATACTCCTAATAGGGTAGATCATCAGAAGTGATCAAATTGTAAGCCTTAACTGGCCCCTTCCAATATGCAGATAGTGAAGTTTTTGTGGGTGCCATCCCCACCGTAGTTTTTACCTTCTAACTGTTAGAGTAATCACTTATTAATTAAATCATGTTGATTTAATTAGTTAAGTTGTTTTATTACTCTTTAGTGCTTAAGCTTTCTCTTAGGTGCATTAATAATTAATTCTTTTATTAATTATTAATGTACAACCTAACTTTTACCTTTTAATGTTTTGTTCACCTTTTTAAGGTTGAACTTTGTAATTATTGTCAAGTAATTCAGAATACATTTTTGCTCTACTCTTTTCAATTTTCTCTGATCTTCTAAGTTCTTCAGCTTTTTCCTTCTTTATTCTTTCTTCTTGTAACATGTATTTTGCATGAATTTTTTCTTTGGTGTAATCAAATTAGTATTTCTCAGATCCTTCACGGTATCAAATCCCCTCTGCTGCTGCCTGTTCTAGAGTGCTTGAAGCGTATTTTTGAAGGAGAAAATCTTAGCTTTCTCAGGGTTTTTATCTTCAATCTGTGGGTGATTTTTTTTGGAGCATTTTGGGCCCAAACGGACCTCACCATTGCATTCAGAAGGTTTAGAAAACTAAAATTTCATATAAAGTTTGTTCATTTTGGACACAGTTGAAATTTGGGCCCTATTTTTTGCATTCACGGTCCTTGACATGCTTTACGAGGCAAATATTTGCCTCGATTTCTGTGCCACCTCTTTTTTCATGTCACATCACTTTTTGTGCCACCTTGATTTCTGTGCCATCCTGTTGCATGGAGGAGAGGGAAAATGATATCCCTATTTTTTTAAAACAAAAAAGATAAAGTTTTTTTTATGTTTTTTTCTTTAATAAAAAAATCATGTTTTTTTTAAAATAAAAAAAAATATATAAATGTTTTTTGTGTGTTTTTTTTTAAAAAAACATAATATTTTTTTATGGTTTTTTTTTTTTCAAAAAATACATGTTTTTAAATTGTTTTTTTCCAAAAAAAACAATTGTTGTTTTTATTATTTTTTCCATTAAAAAAATAATTTTTTTTTCTGCCATTTTTGGTGGGAAATCTGGAGGCAGTACTTTTTTGGAGGTTTTTCACCAGTTTAGCCGGGCTCCGCCAATTTTGGCTGAGGTTCTTCCGGATCATTTGGTTTTTGACCTACTAGTGATTTTTTGCTCATAACTTGAGCAAACGGAGGCATTTTTCGCCAAACGAGATATTGACGGAAAGCTGGTTTTGACACCTTTTTGATTTTTCTAGTTTGGTTATCTGATTTTTCTTCCTTGTAGGGTTTTTTGCTAGTCAAATTCAGGGTTCCATTTTGCGCTCCGGTCACTATATATTGCTCCTCTGAACTCCTTTTTTCAACTTCCGCATGGCGTCAGTAAGCTACTTCCATTCCCTTTCTTCTTTTATGGGTCTCACACCTAGTTTCAGCTCCTTGTATCTATGTATTCAGTTTTTTATTTATTTATGGCACTCTGGTAGATATCTTGGATGTTTCAGGTCCTGGGATCATTTCCTTTTCTGAACATTGTATACATCTTTTTTATGTAGCTTGTTATGCAAACACACTGAGATAGAGTGCTATATGATGCATGCTTGGGATTCTATTATAATCGCACTACATTATAAAGTTCCATGGGGGGTTTGATGTTTTCTTTATTTGCCATCTACCTTTGTCAAATGAGTGTCCCTTCCACAACATTAGCCTCATGTGTGTCAACGACTGGTCATCCTCAACACATACTTTATTTGTGCTTATACGTTCTTCATCATGCAGTGTTTCTTGGCAATCTATTTCAGTGTACCTGTCATACCTCTCCCTTCTCAACATTATGGGGAGGTATATCCTATTGGTTCTAATGCTTCCCTAGTTCTATGGAGTGATCTATGTATTCAGTATTTGTTCTTATGTACTAGGCGGATGCAGTGGCTGGGTACCTATGCATTTCAGTGAGATGGATCATTTACCATATGGACACTCTTCTTTCATTCTTGTTTTGAGGAATTCTTCTATCTTCGATTGATCAACTCTTCAGGCTTTGTTTACAAGCTTCTCTACCTGATCATGTTCTAATACAGTGGAGGTTCCAATAGTTACTTTTCCACAGTGTTTGCAGCTTCTTGCTTCAGAGGTGTTCTACATGTTCCTTCTTTGTTCCTATTTTTTGGGACATTCTCTAGATTGGAGGCTTCTTCAGTCCTTCTCTAGGCTTCATCTCTTTTTGGAGTAGGTTTTTTCCCATGTGGTTTTCTCTATTTCTCCTCTTTATAGAGATTTTTGTACTTGGGTACCTGATCAGGCCTTGCTATCGGGACCCATTTTTTTCCTGCTTTCATAGTTGTGCTAGGTTAGCTTACCTACCGAGCTTTGCTTAAGGGGGGGTGTTAGAGTAATCACTTATTAATTAAATCATGTTGATTTAATTAGTTAAGTTGTTTTATTACTCTTTAGTGCTTAAGCTTTCTCTTAGGTGCATTAATATTTAATTCTTTTATTAATTATTAATGTGCAACCTAGCTTTTACCTTTTAGGGTTTTGTTCACCTTTTTAAGGTTGAAATTTGTAATTATTGTCAAGTAATTCAGAATACATTTTTGCTCTAGTCTTTTCGAGTTTCTCTGAGCTTCTGAGTTCTTCGGCTTTTTCCATCTTTATGCTTTCTTCCTGTAATAGGTATTTTGCATGGAGTTGTTCTTGGGTGTAATCAGATTAGTATTTCTCGATCCTTCACTAATAGGGGTTTTCTGTGTTACCATATCTTGTGTTATGTGTCATTTTTTTCATGAATGTTTCTCTGAATGTCTACATATAATTAAGATAATGAATTGATATCAGATGCATAAAGAAAGAACAAAAGATATGATCGGTAAAGAAAATATTTGATTACATAAGGTTAAAGGTTAATTAACTAAAAGTTCTAGAGGTACTGATTCACCCCTCCCCTCTCAGTACATACTTCCCATTATTTCCAACAACATCATCTTCATAGAGGGTTCTTTGTTTTCTTGAAAAGCGAAGGGTTTAACACTCCTTTGTATTTGAAACAGGTGCATTAAGTGCAACTTCCACATGCACGAGTTATGTGTGAAGGATCCACCCATGACCATCCATCCATACCACACCCAACACTAGCTCTTCTTCCACAACAAACCAGTTGGAATGAAAAATCCCAAATGTGGGGTTTGTGGAAAAGCCACCAATGGTTCTGCCTTCTGCTACCCAACGTGCTCTTTCTACATTCATCCCTACTGCTTGCAACTCGCTCCTGAGCTCATCACGAAGGAACATCCAAAAAAATCCCTCAAGCTCTTATCTGCCTCCCCCTTACCCAAAAAATCCCCTTACACGTGCAACACATGCAAAAAAGGGCACCACGTGGGTAAATTACTGCAGTCCCTATGAATTCTATCGCCACGCTCTCTATGCAAAAGGTGCGATAAATGGCCTTAATGCACCGACTAAGATGGGAAAGGTTGTAATGGTTGCTTTTTATGCTTCTTGGGTTGCTCGGATCTTTGTGGATGGTACTTGTTGTTAAGCTTGCCATCTCCTTGGTATGAGTACTTGTAATGGACTTCATGGTCTTGATGGCTGTTATACAGCTCCCTCTTCAAATAACAAGCAGAAACAGAGCCAAACAGAGCCAAACAAAGAAGTCTCCTTTTTAATTTCACATCAATAAGAGGACCATTAGTATCAATTTAGTCAGTGCTCAATATCTCGAGCCATTGTGTACAACTACCACCTTCCCCATTCGTATCGAATCCAAAATTTTCCTACAAATGAATCAACAATAAGAAAGGAAAATCATAGTAATTGTGAAGAAGCATTGTTTTTCTCTCCATTTTTCCCATACCCCACCCAACATCCAAGCATCAACCACTTGCATATACACATGCCTTACTATTAGCCTAGAATACCTGCAAACATGCCACATACCCCAATTTTCTATACTCATGTGCCATGTGTTTGCTAAGAAGATGGGTGAAAAAAAAGAAGAGATATTATCTCATTTTTTAGGTTTAGAAAAATGTTTAGCCGTAATTTGATTGGATTCAATTTATTTGCAACAGATGGTTAACAAAAAATTACAAATTATGAAACAAATCAGAAATAGAAAGAAAAAAATTAAAAATAGTGAGGAAGTTTTAAAAAAAAAAAAAGCTAAAACGTTAGAAACTTAGAAGTGCGTGCACATTTTCTTATAGACATTACCTGAATGAAAATATTAGTTCTCTTTAAGCATGTCAACAATCAAAAAAATATTAGAATTTCTTCAAGTTTTTATCCATGATCATTTTTAAAAGTTTCGAATTATTTTTCCTATATCTTTTACAAAGAATAACAAAATTTATAATGTTATAATGGGAGAGAGTCTCTCTCTCTCTCTCTCTCTCTCTCTCTCTCTCTCTCTCTCTCTCTCTCTCTCTCTCTCGGAGATAGAAATTAAA